>JAOTQE010071279.1:0-16942 GCA_025631205.1 Nesometra sesokonis
CTATACTATACTATACTATACTATACTATACTATACTATACTCTATTTATACTATACTATATTAAAACTAAACTGTATAATAATAAATATTATAATATGGAAACTATTTTGCCACCTTGACCGACCGATATATAAACTAACCAATGAGATGACCGGCAGATTTGATTGAGAAATAGACTTCTAAATTTCAAACCAATCGTCTGTATCTTTAAATAGTAACTCATGTTTTTTTTTCGCTTATTATCATTATAAGACAAACGTTCTTCCGCAATATTCATCGCAAAACTTAATGTGGAAATCTCTTCACACGAGATTGCAAATTTGAGCTTAACTAAACCCCCAGGTACATCAAGTAATATACGAAATCGAATAATATTCAGTGTATATGTGACTCACCACATTTGCATAAATATTGACTAAATGAGTCACTTCGAAACTTATTCCGCTGTAATAAAGTATGGTTTGTAAATGACAGAGGATTTCGAATGCTATAAGCTTGAATTATGGGGGTTAATATTTATAACCGTACCGATGGTTATGGCGATTATGTCGATTGTGTTTACTGATAGCAAGAAATTCAATCAACATGATCATACATATTGATTACGATGATGTATTTACCAGTTAGGTCTATTCATAATTAAAATATACGGTAATGTATTCAGCGACACACTGTTTACTATAGAAAGTGTAGTCCTAAAGTGGAGTTTCGTACTGAGCTTATACGGACATTATGTTTTAAGATGGTTAATAATATTGCCTCTCATTCGGCTTATTTTAACATTACAAATTTGGCTACATTAGTTCGGTTACAATGTCAAGAACTAGCTACGGAATTTTATGGGAAAGGTGTAATCTTGTTATATTATATACATTAAGCATGTATGTTTGAAACAAAGTAAAACAAAAACTCTCTATGACCGTTGGTTGTAGATGTATAGAAAGTCCACTGTTTGAGATTGTTAAATTGCATAACACATACCCTGTTTTCTGTTAGGCCATGGCCTAATTGAAGTTATAATAAAATTATAACCATTTAGAAATTCATCATGGCTGCCATCCTAGGTATTCTAAAACACCGAATCTGATGAAATGCAAATTAAAGAACATATTAAGACACTAAAAATATGACAAAATATGTACCAAAGTATAGAATGATAATCATTTTGAAATTCAGTTGAAGTTATAGATAAAATTTGGTTTTTATTTTTGTTTTCAGCGTACTTTACATATAAAAATAAGCAGTTTACACGTTACCCAATTACCCAACCGAAGTATTTTCAATAACTTATAACTTTTGATAACAACGGCGGGGTTTTAGCATTCTTCTATTAGTTTAGCGCCACCAGCGACGTTTTATTCCAGGTTTATTCTACTTTACTTTCCACTTTAAAATAAAACAAACCTTCCCATTGATATAGATGAAAATATTCAAAGAGTTGTCTCATTTTCAAAATCAAGAACGGAATTTTAAATCGGTCTGTCTTTCAGTCCCTTCCCGTAACATCACCAAAGTGAAGTTACCCACCCAACCCCAACAAAATTAAAATAACAACCAATAACACGTAAAACTAGGGCAAACAACTTTTTTTTATTGTCAATATGGGGAACACGCCCACTCCGATCAGACTCCGATCGGAATAGTGCGCCCCCTTTAACTGAAACCAGGATCCACTCTGACGTAGATTTGACCTCCTTTATCACTCCTATTCCGCTTATTGTATTTAATTATTTAAGCCGAATTATCAATTTAATCAAGATTCTTTTTTTAACAAAGAACCACCGCACCCAGGGGCGGTTCCAGACATTTGGAAAAAGGAGGTGGAAGTGGGGGCGGTAGAGAGTCAAAGTTTTAGGGGGACCGGGGAAATGGTCCCCGAAAAATTTTGGACTTAATTGTCCTGAAATTGCCTCAGGGGCGTGTTAAGGGATCAATTCTTGCTGAATATTTTCGTTTTATAGACAACGTTAATAATACTCAATATATCAGAAAGGGGGGGGGGGCGGCGGGGCCGGCCGGTTCCCCCCTTTAATCTGCCCCTGGCACCAAACTTCTTTCTAGTTTAACGTTCAATTAGTTTAACCTATAATTTAATATATCAAAAGATCGTGTCGGAACGAATATCAAGGCACAATACCGTAAGCTCAGATAAAAATCAGCAGTGCTTGCTTCGCATAACTTAGCGATCAAACCAATGGTTTATAATTTTAGAATTATAATTCCTTCATAGATTGATCTCATTTTTGTTACTGCTAGCAAAACGGGTGCTACAATTGTTTCGTAACTCTTTAACATACATTGAATAATACCATGAACAGTTGTGAGCCACAAAACCATTTTTTTTTATAAATACCCTGTCAAGCTAAGGTTGAAAATCCACGTCAGTCTGAAAAGGTATCCCATTGTTGGAATATTGGGACTAAAAAGAACATTATTTGATTCGGTTGGAATGCGGTTTACAAGAACACGTGTACGAAAATATGTACAAAACCATTTTTTTTATAAATACCCTGTCAAGCTAAGGTTGAAAATCCACGTCAGTCTGAAAAGGTATCCCATTGTTGGAATATTGGGACTAAAAAGAACATTATTTGATTCGGTTGGAATGCGGTTTACAAGAACACGTGTACGAAAATATGTTAGTAAGCAACTCTCATTTTACTTGACTAGGCCTATCCAAATGTCGTGTTTAGCTGTTTTTAAAAAAAAAGAGCTCCTCTACACTAAAAAAATTTAAGGAGGTGTTGGGGGAGGAGAAACACAGATTTATTTTTAGGGCCTATATCATAATCCATCTAAAATTTCAGGAAAATGTTTATCCGGTTGTTTGCGAGGTGGTTCCTGTAAATTTCCAAATCCTTTATAACTAATCCTCTCACTTTGCAATTTAAAACTAAACCAAGAAAAAATGATCTGAGGGGCTAGTTACGCGGGAAAACTACATTATGCAACAATCTTAATAATAAATATAATTATAACAAGGTTAGTACATGTAGATTGTAATTGCAAGTATTTCCAATTTAATATTTACAACCATTAACCCATTAAAACCTGGGAGGGAATGAGAGGTAGGCTATCAACTAAATGGTGTACAGAGACGTATAATTCAATCAACTATTTGCTATGTGATTTAATTCAAATTGACATGATATCCGATACACCGTAATATTCGTATGTAAGTGATTGAAATTGTATAAACGTGAGTTCACATTGCATCGAATTCTGAAATCATAATCCTTCAACATTAAAATCGTGATCTATATAAACCAGAATCCGAAAGTTCCACTAATCAACTTCAAGTAAGAAAGTATAATGCATACTCCAAGCAATGTGATGCGTGCCATCCTGACAAGATTCAATATTTTGACATAAATTATGTCATCATCAGGAATGAGATGATGGCATAATTTATGTCGAAATATTGAATCTTGTCACGATGGCGTGTATCTCATTGCTTGGAGTATGCATTATACTTTCTAAGTATAAACCATGTACACAATATGAAAACAGGCTTCCCCAAGTCGCTTGTGTCGTATTTTGCAATGTGTACAGTAGCGTCGCCAACAATCACAAAAGAAGCGAAAGTAAAGAAGTGAGTATGGAGCATCAATAATGCATAAAAAGCAATCAAGCAATAAAAGTGACTAACCTTTAAGACCTGTGAGACAGGCTATAACACATCATGCATTGAAGAAATTGTAGGATGCCAAGATAAAAATCATCAAATTGAAACACATAAATAAATGTGAAAATCCTCATACTGTTCTTTGTTGTGCTTTCAGCTGTAGAATCACCGAGGAGGGATTTATTAAATCGGTTCAATGAGAACACATCGATCGCGTTATTCCCGGGAGCGTACGAGTAAAGACAGTAGTTAGCATCAATATTTACATCTTGTATTTGATATGTAGAACATATCGCACATAACAAATAATTAGGGTAATGGGTGTTATAACTGATAATTTGGTTGACATAGTATCTACAGTCAATCTATTCATCAATTAATACACCGAGCAGTAGCGGCGCCAGGAATTCCCCCGACAGGGGGGGACGGGTCCCCCGACGAGTTTATTTTGAGGTGGGCGTGTCCCCGGTTTCCAGTCTGACGAGAAAAAAAAACGTTATTTGTCTATTTTGCGTGCTCTTTAGCCCGTTTTGGTGCGGGGCTTTGTCTGTCCCTTGCTGTTTGGTGTTGAGGCTTCGTCTGTCCCCCGACGAAACCTTGATTTTCTCCCCGACGGGGGGAGGGGCAAAGGTCCCCCGACGGGGGGGGGGGGCTGTAGCCCCCAGCCCCCCGTAGCGCCGCCACTGATTAGCGACCTTGTTTACATCTAGCTTTGTGGGCATATCATAAATAGAGGGCGCTTTTTTTCCAAATCAAAAGGACAACTTTAAAGTTTATTTATTTGTACTTCTTCGTTGATAACCATTGGGAAATATTCATACGTCTTTTACTCACTATGTACGCTAAGTTTTGTCCAAATGGGACTGGATTAAACCTGTCAAATTTGCTTTAAACTATGAATGAATGGTTTTAGGGCCCACCACGCAGACAGTGCTAATGTGCTAGTGCACGTATCGGCTTATTAGCTCTACTGACTGGATCAACAGAATTCAAACGTTTAGCCTAACTTAATTATATTTATTTCCATGTAAATGTGAACTTAAACCAAATCAACTGTGATCTACTAATTTTTAGTCTAAGGCAGATTTTTACTAATGCTTTAAAAATGATCTTGCTAAATTCTGTAAGTATTTTCAACTGATTTTGTTGGTAACATTTGCACTCGCACTGTGTTAAGAGATAAGACTTCACAGTTTGTTTTGGTTTTGCGTACCCACAAGTTTTCGTGACGTCACAGGCAATCGCTAATTTCGTCTATTATTAAACGGACTATACCGACCAATCGAAAAAACACTGAATCGGCCGATTGGTCAGTCAGATAATAAATCACAAATACACTCATTGTTTCACTTAGTTACCAATGTATATCTTACCTAATTATTTAACACCATATTTTACAATTTACATCTTTCTGCCAATGTATATCCATTAAACAAAAATAAAGATAAATTTAACTTAAACTATGTCTGTAATTACACATTGAAATAACATTCTTCAGTTAACTGATCTATCACCCGAAAGTTCTACTAATCGACTTCAACCAAGAAAGATACTTTAAGCAATGGGATACACGTCATCGTGACAAGATTCAATATTTCAACATAAATTATTTAATCACTAGGAACAGTTTTGTAATCTATCACCATCCCCGGATTACATTTTTTCAACATACACTCTTGACACGGGGCCACATTTTTTCCTGACTAATATTTCGAGCTGAATAAATTTTTAGGGGAAAGGTAAATTGTCAAGGTCACAATCGACGACAAACCCTACTACTGACTTTTCTGCTACTGTAAATTTACAATATCCTTTAATTTCAATGTATTTTGTGTTTGTGCAGTTTTCTTCAGTGGTTGATATTAGACCTATTGTTTTTCAGACCAGCAGACCCGTGTTCAATTCCCAGAGTGTATCATTTTGTTCTCATTTATGTTGGCTGTTGTTTTTTTACCCCACGATTTTATTATCATACTAAATATACTTTAAATGTTTATATATTTTTATATCAATGTGAGGACGGATAATTATGATGTAGGCCGAGGTATGCTGCCCTCTTACTGGAAAAAAGCATTATCTACTTGATTATCTAGATTTTTTTTTAATTTGAACATTTTGGCTTGCATCACTCCTGATGATCTTAATATACTAATGACCTTAATATTCTAATTACCACAAAAAATGGTATTTTCTATAAAACATACATGACAAAATTATGACTATTTTTTTTTTCTTTCTTTCCTCATTTAGTCACAACATTTTTGTAGAGAATGCCCTTTACGGGAGGAGGGCATTATGTACTATCGGGAGTGCTCTCTAGTTCTTTCTGAAACCCGTGAAAACATTGTCAAAATTTCAAGCCAATTAATTTGAAAATAGGTTAAATGAAATTCACTGGGAAGTATTTGTGGCCTACTGACAACATTGGTTAATCAAAATGGGAATAAAATAAAAAGGTATGAAAGATATTCTGTCAAGTGGCACAAAAAGGACAATTAAAATCATAATTGTTCTGTCAACTAACCAAATACTTTTATTAATATTGAATATAGTCGATAATCTATACTTTTAGAGTTTCTGGGAGTAATAGGTTATCAATTAAAAGAGTTTTCCATGCACACAAATTTACATTGTGCAAGCATTCTGGAAACTTCAGTATTTTGGAATAATTTTTTTTAGTAAATCTTGTGGAATGAATTTCTGCAAAAGAGTGAATGATTTTCAATCCATTGAAGTGTATTTCGTTCCTTTTGTAGTGGGTCCTCAAGATATTCCACAAAGAGTGGTTTTCACACTTAGGCACAGCACTCAGGTTAACTGTGCACTGGCAAACTATTTGTTTTTGTTTAGTCCTTCAACTGTAAAACTGTATAAACTGTACTTTGGTTGAACGTGTCCGATATTTAGTACAATCATGGAGCTATAAGTTTAGAAGTTTATAGCTCCATGGTACAATTGGTCTCTGTTGATATGAAAATTAATGCGCACAAATAAAACATAGATAAGACTATAATTGGGAGGTTATTAACGTCAGAACGTCAATTTACATGTCTAATGATACACAATATGTTAATGATCAAAAAGTAAAATAAAAAACAACATCACACACTGATGGTTTCCTAATAGTAATTTTATAGTATACGTTCAGTCTAGACTATCAAATTTAATTTAATAAAATCCCTTTAATTTACCTATATGGTAATGATATGTCCATATATGACCATGATATCATGCCATTAAGATAATAATAGGCCTATCATTTTTTTTACAGAAAACTTAGTCGTCTTGATTAAGCATTAGAAAAAAACTACATAGCCATGGGCTACTAACTGTATTTTATTTTTCTGTGAATCTATACTATAATTTGAGTAATGTTTGTCTTTCTGTCTGTCTGTCCGTCTGTCTCTTTGTTTCTCTACTCGTGCTAGGTCCTTCGTCGGATCTTCATAAAACTTTGTGGGTGGATGCAGGGTCACTTCGAAATTGACCTTGAGGGTTCATTTTTGGAAAGGTCAATGTCGCTGAGGTCAATGGTCAAATAACTGTTTTTCGCTACTCTTTGGTCCCATCTTGCCCAAACATGGTGGAAGCATGTAGGTTCAGACCAGAATTGCCGATGGTTAGTCATGGAGTCAAAGGTCAAGGTCACTGGGGTTAACAGTCAAATAACTATTTTGTCGCTACACCTTGGTTCCATATTGGCCAAACTCGGTTGAAATACGTAGGTTCACACCACAATTGTCCATGATGGGCCACGGGGTAAAAGGTCAAGGTTACGGAAACGGGGGGGGGGTCAAAGGTCAAGTTTACGGTACGGGTAAAGGCCAAGGTTACGAAAACGGGATAAAAGGTCAAGGTTACTGGACGGGGGGGGGGGGGGCAAAGGTCAAGGTTATGGAGACGGGGGTCAAAGATCAAGTTTAGGGAAACGGGGTCAAATGTCAAGGTTACGGGACGGGTAAGTTGACTGGTTATATAAAAATCAAATAACACTAGGTACTCAAAGAGTGCATACACGCCCCACCTAATCTCATAACTCACCGTTGTATAACCTTGACCTTTGACTTTGACCTTTCAAATTTAATTCACTTCCAGATCTTAATTTTAACAATTCCTGCAAGTTTCATATTGTGGTCTGGAAGTTGTCCACAAACAGACGCACAAACAGCGGCGAAAACGTATACTCCGCCAAACTTCGTTGGCGGCGGTAATAATAATAATCCGTCTAGGCCTAATATACTAAACCTATACTTTGTACAAATGCATGGTTTCTCATGCAATAATATTACACTTTGATAGTCATAATAAATACATTTATATTTGTAACATCATTACAGATTTTACCAATCGTCTAGCAAAAAAATGAAAATACCAGGAATAAATTAGCTGTTAAAATTTTAACACAATGCTGTGAAGAAACAGTAGACCTATAATACTGTTAATAGAAAATTAATACTTTGCTACAGATTCAGAGTCCCTAAAATGCAACAGACATTGCAATTATCATCACGAAATGGTTATAATAGAGCACACGAAACGAACAAAGCATGATATTGTACTGTGTAAAATAAAATCGTAACCATGGAAATTTCACTGTTCTCTGATCATAACGAATGAAATATTAGAAACATGACCGAAATGTTAGTATGTATCCTTTCCTAAATTAAGCGACCGAAAAAGTGACCGATGCCTTTTACAGTCGACCTTCCCATGTACACATTCCCGGGGTGGAAGGTGTTTGCAAATAAGAACGTTCGTAAATGATAAAGGGTTAATGAAAGCATTATAAATAAGGTCTGTAAAAGATGTTTGCGATAATTAAGCCTATATAATCTTGATTGTTAAAATGTGTTGTTTGAATTAACCAGCATGATAAAAATACAAAAACAACAGGATTATTAACGCTAAAATACCGTAAGTTACATCACCAGAGATCAAACTTTTGAAACGTGATAGGTTCGTTGGTCATTAAGCCTCTGATGATTAGTGTTCCCAATTTATGTACTTTATATTTATTTTCGGAAACCTTTTTGAGCAGTTATTTCACTTTTTCAAACTTTTACTTCGTTTTTATTAGATTATATTATCAATTTAATGACATCATTGTCTGAAAAGTTCTTTTTTTTAAAGTTTGTAAATAAGAGTTTTGTAAATCAGAAAGTTGACTGTAGTCAATTGGATGATCAATATACCGATAAACTGTAAATTTCAAACTAATTTAGTATTAAATATTGTATTAAGTGTAATGGGAATATCTGATTGAACCAACAAAGAATGTCTATAGATGCTTCAACGCATCAAAACACGAAATTATTTAAATATTGAGAACAGTTGGCGCAGTGGTTGCGTTTCGGACTTCAAATCACGAGGTCAGAATGACCGAAACACTTTCCTAGTTGCCTGTTAATCTGTAAATAAATCGGCCTATTAAACGACGAAATTTAATATTAAACCTAATGGGACCAACCGACCGACAGATTGGAGCGGGATGCTTAGACGCCTCTAAAAACAAAAGTTCTATACAAAAATTATTTAAATAACAATCACGAAGCACTTGAGGGAAGGTTAAGAATCGAATGAAACCTTCATGCTGAAGCATCAGTTAGGTCTAGTTAACAAGCTGTCATAAGTTACGGTCTGATGGTTGAATCTAATATGTTTGCCCAGCACTGACTTGCTGATCATTTCTCTGGAGTACTAATGATATTTATCACATCGTCATTGGCCTATCGAGACAAACCTTACTTCATCTCCATATAACAATCACCCGCTGGAACATATAATATTGTGAAAAATAGTCATAGAATAAGGCTTTACCAGGATTCAAACTGCATGGTCGTATGTCAGTCACTGCATCGTAGTATGGAATAGTAATAGGGCCTGGACGTGGCTCCCACTTCTCCATCGGGTATCCGTTAATCAGGTAACGTGTTTTGTCAGGAACACCACGAAGAGACATAATCTGTTAACGCGCGCGTAGAGACATAAACTTTGGGCGTTGTTAATTATAGCACGCGCGCGTATTGCGTCTCTTCTCGCGCATTTTTATAGGCGCGTATAACAATTTGTGCCCCTTCGTGATGGTATTTACTATTTATTCGGTACATTTTATTTAACGTGTATATCTATTTCCATGTGTGGTACAATAATGAATTTCCATAAATGTGAAAAATAATTCATACTGAAATGTACGAGTATATCTTGCTTACACCTATGAGAGAATCTGAAAGTAAGAAGTGACCTTCTAAACAAGCAGATTTGTATTTGAGAATTTGGAAACACAAAGCCAGTTAAAAAAAAACATTTTTAATGGAAATGCTTCAAATCCAGCGGAGATGTGTATTGTAGTTTCAGAATACGGAGATGTGATTCGGTTGGGAGAGAGAATATTTTGGATAGAAATAATCAGTAATGTATATTAAGTGATAACACGCAAAGCAAAGAAAACAATACATTTTCATAATCATTTAAACAATTATTTTGTAAAAATGTACGGATACTTCTTTGTGTATATAATTTCTGTATTGCATCTAGTAAACAGCTGGTTTAGCATCCGCGTAGTTTATTATCAATTGTTGAATAAATGTGTATGGATTTTGGGATTCGAAGTAGTTTTCTACAAGTGGATTCAAAACCCGGAAAATGAAGGACAAAATACAATTTAAAAATCTTCAAAAATAACACCAGGTTTGGCAATAATTTTTTTATTGAAACAATATTATATCAGTAGGACATAATTTGGCATTAGGGAAGGTGGAAATCGATCTACAATTTGAAAACGGAAATAAACTACTGATTATTATTGGGTTTAAGAACTAATTATTAACCTTTGTTCCATTTTGTTTTGTTTATTCTTTCTCTTTTTTAAAAACTAAAATTAAATTTGACTGATGAAAAGACAAAATCTTGATCTTAAATCAGTAAAGTACATTAACAGAAATAATGAAGCTCCAAAACAGAAAACTAAAGTAGAAAACTGAGACTACTATAGAAAGAGATTGGAATCACTGTGCAATTCCCTTTGTCTCTCATTGTTAAGTAAATGTGGTCAGAGTGAGGTAGCATACTGCACATACTCTGTTAGGATTTATCCCAAATTCGAATGTAAAATAAAGCAATCCCATAAATTTTGCTCCAAATTATAACTTTACTATGCACCCACCCTAGCAAGGTGAGGTGCATATCAAGGTAGAATTTGGTGCAAAATCTGAGATTTTTTTGTATTCTACCACTTGACTTTGGAATACCTTGTATCTGTGAGCATGTGCAGTATACTACAGTGATTGTCACTGTTGGAATAAATTGTAACAGAGCATTGCAGTACGCTAAAGTAGTGTAACTTCTCACTCTGATCACATTTACATAACAATGACCTAGCTGACTGCTGATTTCTTAGGATGTTAGAAACAAAAGTGCAATACACAGGGTTTCCAATCTCTTTCTATTGTAGTCTCGGGTAGAAAGGTCCAGGCACAGATGGTGTTAGTAAAATGAATAAACTCTTGTTAATTCGGTCATACGCCAATGCATACCATAAGCTAGCCCTGTGTGTCGACTGTTGGCGCGGAAAAGAAAAATATGGTCCTTAAATGGAGTCAGACCAATCTCTTATTCATAATGTCTATATGTATGAATTCGTATTCGAACACTGTGGAACTTGGCTATATTTGAGCTTTACATTAAGTAAAATAACGTATTGTAAAACCGATGTTATAGGCATATATATTCTTTTAAAAATATAATTCTTATATTGGGTTTGTTATACAGTTTAAAATAATAATAAAATCGAAACTGCTTATATTTCGAATTATTGAAGAAATCTGCAAGCAAAAGCTGTCTTTAATTTTTTTAATAAGTATTTCTAATTTATTCATCGTAGATGAAATTTATATGTATTTTTCAATATAATTATATTTTTAATATATTTTTTAATTCAACATATAATTTTAGTACTAAGCACGTTGTATATATTAAATAGGCTCTGGATATTAAAATAACCTGAATTGCTTACAATTATTAAAAAATAATAGGCCCCTAGTTAGCTTTTGAAATTAATGAAGAAATCTAAAAGCAGAAGCTGTCTTTAAGTTTCCTAATAATTGTAAACAAATTATTCTTAATTTTTTCATCGTAGATAAAATCCATAATTATGAATTGTTCAATCCAATTATATTTTCATAATATTTTCAATTCAACGTATATTATATTTTCTATATGTTTTCAATTCAACGTATATTTTTAGTACTCAGTATGTTCTATATATTAAATAGGCTTTGGATACCTTTTTCAATATACAATATTGACCTTAATTAAATAATATACTGATGATAAATTGCATCTTCATTGGTTAACCAAGGTCATTGTTAAAAATATTGGATTTCAATATTTGGTTATAAGCATATTGTTTCTAATCCAGTCTATTTTTATTATTCTTTTCTTATCTGCCTCATCCATCATCATATTCATGCAACGAGTTATATAGGACTCGTATTTTACAAAAGAAACATTGATGAGATATTGAAATTGTTGCTATATGCTTTATGCTTATTAAACAAAATGACTATATGGAACTAAAGGGTTTGAAGTAAATGAAGAAAGTATAAGCACATTTCAAGTATTAAAATAGACGCCATCTTGTTGGGAGTCAATATTTCGACATTAATTATGTCATCAAAATTTCTGATGATGGTATAATTAATGTAGAAATATTGAACCCAAATATAATGGCATGTATATCAATACTTAGAAGTAGGCCTAATAGGCATACTTTCTTATCTAAAGACGTGCACTCACTGTGTATTGCGACGGTCGTATGACGGTCGCAACCACTAAACCGTCGCTCTCTCTGTGTGTGGTTGCCAGACGCGATGACGGTTTTTTAGGGATTCTACAGGGAAATCACTAAAATCCCGTCGACCGACGAGAAGACGACTTCCATTGCATCTGGCAACACACACACACAGGGAGCGACGATGTAGTCGTGCGACCGTCGTACGACCGTGAGTGCCCTGTTTAAGATCAACTAGTAGACGTTTCTATAGATGTAGTCGAAGACTGATCAATAATATCGATTTAATGTTGGTAGTTGATATCTCCTGATTCAAGAGCGGGTACAGGATTCAGCTAATGGTGGTGGAGGCTCGCTATTTCCCATCGGAGTAGGCGTGTTTCCCATCTTAAATTTGAATTTAAAAAGAACCGGTATTTTACCAATTGTATCTGTCATTGGCCTTTAGAGGACCCAAATTATATAATAGGGGAATAAGTTGATTTTGGCAATAATATGGGGGCGCTGGATGCATCCCACCCTAAATCGGCCCCTGTGATTTACTGCTGAGCCATTTGTGTCTTGTGTTAAAACCTGACCCTCTCTGGTAACGGCGATGTTGCCCAGTTTATCGTAATGGTAGAGACGGAGGTGGAGGGTGTGTTGGTGTGGAAGGTACACTCTTATTTCAGTGACCACAATATGTGGTTACCAGATTAGTCGGCTGTGGCTCGATTGGTTGTCAACAGGGTACAATCTTTGCTATCTTATAATTAAATTTAATAACGGTAAAATAAACTACAAAATTTACCCACCTGAACCAGAACTGCAATACATGTCTTTGAATAAACTGTGCAAGTCCATGCCAGATCAGCTCACCTTAATTTGGGCTGAATTTTGCTTGTTAATTGAACATTGAGAGTTAATATCCATGTCATAATGCGCAACATGAAATTTGTTTTATTTTTAGAAGAAAAATGCAGTTAGTTAAACATTATGTTATTGTTGACAGTAGGAAATTTAAGGTGATATTAATATTAATTATTTAATATCTAACTCTGAAAATCGTTAATCTTGCATGTACGTCTAACAGTTAAACAAACGAGACATTTGATTTCACATGTAAAATATAGTCGGTGACGTCACCCCACACTATGGATGTCGATGAAGAAATTGTATACTCTTTTAGTTATAGTTGGAAAGTGTTTAAACGCCTGTTTACTGACAATTACTGTTTAAATTAGCCTGATATCTAACTCATCATGGCAAGTGGTTAATTTCTGGTCACTGGCCGCATTGTAAATGCCTCTTTACAATGTGCAGTTTAGATTAATAAGTGTTCTAGCGTACCGTGTGTACCTTTGAAGTGTTATACCTTTTAAATGTGGTTTGGTACTGATGTACGTACAATAGGTCTAATGTAAGTAATACCGTCGCCAATTTCGTCAATTAGGTAGTTATTGGTCTAAATAATTGCTGTTATGATGAGTTACTTTTGTAAATTAACTCGTCTGGTTTGATTTCCTATGATAACACGGCCCATCTGTGAGTTTAATGACTTCCAATTATTTAATGTGACATAATTCTTATTTATTTCCAGTCGTGATCCATCTCTTCTACGAATGTCCATGTTTTCCATGAGAGTGGCATTGGACAAACCCACTGATTTTAATTGTATTTATAAATCATTAATTTTTGCACATCACTGATTATGAATTACTGTCTTTGATACTTCAGACACGAAAACAATTCAAATAGACTCGAACGTATCCAGAGATCCGCCACTAGGCGAATCCTATTAAAATAAAACGGGGGAGATAGCATACACTGAACGACTTGGTATGCTTGGTCTGTTAACTTTAAACCCACGGTGTGATTACATGATGATTTCTTTTTTGTTGTTACAGTAAAATTGATTGTTAATTTGTCATCCTAATTTTGTCCTGTTTAGACAATAATTTGTGGTAGAGCCAAGCCAAATGAGACATAAGTCGCAAATGCTAGTTTTCCACAATATGCAGAAATTTAAAAATGGTCAACTTTTTCAAATTTTATTTAAAAAATATACATATACAAAATTCATACATTCTACTTTTATACTACCTCAATTTTCAGAAACATGATCAAGAAATGTTTGAAAATGCAATTTAAAATGACCTTGCTTAGTCAATGTATACGGATTAACAATTTTCAAATGCAGTTTTCTCAAAACTTACATTTTAAATGTTTGAACATTGATTGTTCATAACTTCGCAAGGAAACATCATATGAAACTGATTTTTTGCATGTTAAAGATAATAATGTGTAGTTTTATAATCCATAAAAACCTCAATTTTCAATTTTCAGACTTATGTCTCATTTGGCTTGGATCTGCTACATTTTCCCGTACCAAAGACTTTAGTAATTCCCCTGTTAAAGTATTTCCTTGTGATTGGTTTATTCTTCCAGAAAAGGTTAAAGTCCACAACCGAAGACTCTTTAAGTTTAACTCCCTTCTTGTCAAAATATCGACTTCACCTCACTGAAAAGGATGCTGCATCAGACTATTTATATCATTGGATAATCCTACGACCAACCAAAAAAAAAAAACATTTTGATAGTTTTATTTTCTTTTAATTTGTACTTATTGGTATACTTAATAATCTGTGTAATACGATTGCTTTAATTTATATTTTTTATTGTGATATTTTAGGGGAAATTGACTTTTTGAGTTATAGTAATTTTTTTGCTTTAATTCCCAATGACCAGTGTAATTTTAATTTTATCTATTTTGTAGAGCCATGGCCAAAAAAAAAAGGCATAAGTCGCAAAGGTGGTTTTCCACAATAGGCAGAAACAAAAATATGGTCACGTTTCAATAATTTTGTTTAGCCCTATTTCAAAACATACACATGAAACTTCCAACTTTCATATTATATTAATAATTTATAAATATCAATTAAGAAACCTTCAAAAACTGCAATTTAAAATGACCTTGTATAGTCACAATATTTAAATGCAGTTTTCTCCAAACTTGACATTCCAAGTGATTGAACCTTGATTGTTTATAACTTTACAGGGAAACATCGTAAGAAACTCTTTATCTTTTTTGCATGTTACAGATAATAATGTGTAATTTCATAATTGATGTAACTCCATTTTCAATTTTTCTAATTATGCCACATTTGGTATTTGGTCGAATAAATAAATGAAATGAAACTGAAATTAATAGACGTTCGCTAATTGTCCCCGGTTTGAATATGTCCTGCTTTTCCTGTATTTCGGCAGGAGGATGCCCACTGTTCCTGTATATCGACTGAAGTATGGAAACAGAAATTAATAGCACACCGATTTTCCGTTAAGACGTTAAGCCGTAGGTCATGTGTGAAACAGCCCATATGCACATTAAGCGTGCAAAGCAGATATCTAATTTAAAACTGAATATCTGACTTTAAAATGAATATATTTAACATCTAATCCTTTCTAAATTTTACTAGATGCATATAACCCGCCAGCATCACAAAATAAGGAATTTACCTGTGACCGAAAAACTTTGTCGAGATGTCGGAAGAAACCACGGTAAAACCGGAGCTTGAGAACACTCATAAAACGGTGACATTTACGAGAAGCATGCAGGCGTCCGTGTACAGTAAGAAAGGCAGGAGCATCTCTAGGATGTCTACCATCCTCGATCTGCCCAACTGCAGTAGAGAATGCCGTAAAGTTCTACAAATTCTTTTAATCAACATGGGACTTTTCACCTTTCTTCTCTGTTATGGTGTCATCGGTGCGGCAGTATTTCAGGCACTAGAAAGTTCACAAGAAGTTCATGAACATTATATATTGCGAGATGAAAGATTAAGTTTAATTGAACAATTGACCAATTCGACAAATTCAACGGAGATAAAAAAACTGATTGTAGAGTTTGAGAAGATCTTAATAAAGGTTCACGACAAAGGATATCAAACCACAGAAGGACAAGAAATGAGGTGGAATTTCTTTGGAGCTCTTTTCTTCGCATCAACTGTAATAACGACGATAGGTAAGTTCTATAAAGTTTCAAACAAAATTTGTTAAAAGCATTAGATTATACAAAGTGTACATTCACATTTTAAAATATCTACATCAACTACAGATTCATTGCCGGATCCAGGATTCAGGTTAAGGGGTGGGAGTGGCACTTTTTCGTTCGAGATTGTCGTGTTCCCAATCTTCAATTTGACATGGAAAACTAAAGTTTATTTGCCTTGTTATGCGTGATTTTTGTCGTTATTAGCTGATCTGCTACATAGCAGAGCAGCTATTGTAATTGTAAGGGAACTTTTTAGCTGATCTGCTACATAGCAGATCAGCTATTGTTATTGTAAGAAATCTTTTTAGCTGATCTGCTGTATCAGTAGATCAGCTATTGTTTTTGTATTGCATCTTTTTAGCTGATCTGCTGTATCAGCAGATCAGCTATTGTTTTTGTATTGCCTCTTTTTATTAGCTGGTCTGCTACATAGCAGATCAGCTATTGTTATTGTAAGAGATCTTTTTAGCTGATCTGCTACATAGCAGATCAGCTATT
>JAOTQE010071290.1:0-14407 GCA_025631205.1 Nesometra sesokonis
TTAATAACTCTGTAGATTTTGGTATCATCAGCAAACATTTTAACTGATGTTTTGTCACTTAGTACTGAAGGAAGGTCGTTGATGAATAGAAGAAATAACGTAGGACCAAGGACACTACCTTGGGGAACCCCGCTTCTTACTTTACACCATTTCGATGCGACACCATTGACGACTACACGCTGATGACGGACTAAAAAGGATTTAATCCATGTTAGGACTTGACCACTGATTCCGTAACTCTGTAGTTTCTGAATTAGCCTTAGATGAGGGACAGTATCAAATGCCTTTTGAAAATCCATATATATTACATTAAGTTTAAGTTTAGGCCATTAAACTATCCTGGAACAACGAGTGATGGTAATGGAGTGTTGTCTGCCGTTATTTTTGTTGTTGAAATAAATAATTGTATATTGGGCCTACTTTTGAACTTTTTATTACTATTAGCTTTCTACTGATATTCTGTTTTATTGCGGCAGTTCGCATCACTTGTCAAACTCAGTCAGGCTCAGAGTGGCATAAGATCTCTGGAATGTCGAAAGTCAAATAGATCAAAATGTCTTCCTGTCGATCCGCTTAACTCAATTGAATTTGTTCGCTGATGGATGTTCTTAGTATTGAATAAATAAACTACATTTTTGTTACAACTTGGACCACTTGAGAAACTGCAAAGATCAATTGGTCCGAAAAGCGCCGATCAGTCTCATTCATACCGACCTTGATCAGTGAGAACTACATGTGACAAGAGATGGCCAATCAACGAACTTGACGATTTTCCATATATGGTTATGTCAAACTGCAGTACGCTCGAGATCTTTGAATCGAAATAAAGGTTTGATATGTTTATATTTCTGATTTTGCTACATTCATTTCTAAAAAGTTCGAACAAGACAATTATTTGACTGGAATGGTACGGAAATAAAAATAAATAACCACAATTTGAAAGTTAACAACCGGAAATTGTTATCCTATTCATCCATAGTATATACAGTAGTAGAATGAATGGACTTAGTGGTCACAACCCAGCGCCAACTTCTTCAGAAGCCCACCCCCTTTACGTATACTCTACAGGGCGCCATATCTAAACGTGTGATACAGATTACAAGGAGTAATAATTACGGGTTAAAATTATTTTTACGGATGCGAATTTGTAGAAAACAAGTTTAGTTAATAGAGTTATGTTTTCTTTCTCACTGAACACCAAGCGAGACAAAATTTGTACAAGATTCACCAACTGAGCGGCATCCGTTTTGAAGTTTAATCAAATGATTAATGTGTTTATAATATAATTTAACATATAGCCGCAATGTAACGGGTGCACAACTAGAATTGTCGTCGGCGTGATCAATTAAATTCCACATTATCATTACCACAGAAATACGATAAAGCGAAATTCGTAAACGTACGTAACTGCGCGTTAATACACATGCTTATAGTTTACGTTACTTAACGTAAAGTACGCGCCCGTATACCAAAGGTGTGTTTAGAGGGCATCGAAAACAGGGCTCGCACTCTCTAAAACCACCGTATTGCTTTCAGATATTCTTAAATTGTATCATCAGTTTTCCTTTGAATTTTCAAAAGATTCCACAATCTTGGAGGAGGACACGCTCACCCGTGCACTCTGTCGCTCGCTCCCTTGCAGGTAGAGCTCCCCGTAAATCAAAATCCTTCACACACCCCTACTGTTGATAAAAAAATAGCTCTAGGGCGCGTTTCTCACCATCAATATTGTTTTTATTTTGTTCTTTATTTTTTAAGTTTCATCCTCATTGTTCTGATAAAGTTTGTTCTAATTTTTTAATGTGTATTTTATAATGTAATTCTTTAAACAGTGTAGGCTAGTATTAGTACAGTTGAACCTCCCTGTGCGGACACCTCCCGTAAGCGGACACCTCCCATTACGAACACTAATTCAAAGACCCGTTTGTTCTTCCTATCTAATCAATGCATTTGATACCTCTCGTAAGCGGACACCTCCCGTAAGCGGACGCGGACACTTTTTGTCTTAAAATTTGGATTTTTGTATGCAAATTTACCTCCCATAAGCGGACATCCTTAAAAATTTACTGATTTTTCTGTACAATGAATACAAATGTCTGTACAAAATCGTCCTTATACTGTATTGTCTGAAAATCATATTACTGAACCATTCTTAAAAATGAAAAACCATGTATACAATGTATAAAATGAGGTATCTATAATTTTAAGAGCCAATTTCTGTTGAGAATTCCGTGAAATATGAGACATAAGAACGTATACATTATTTTACAACTTTGACCCTCTATCGGCCGAAATTCTCGTAAGCGGACACCTCCCGTAAGCGGACACTTTTCCCGGACCCGAGGGTGTCCGCTTACGGGAGGTTCAACTGTACTAGTAAACAGAATGTCAAGTTTAATAAGTCTATGACATAAGCTTAAGGCAATTTTTTATTGGTCACACAAAAATCTAAATTTACTTCGAATAGAAACTCGGTTATCTTTTGATAATAACAAGATCTAACTATAATAACATTTCGCTTGATTAAAATCAGAATTCATGTTGAAACATTTTGCCAGCAGGGCTAGGCCCAATCCCCTGACCTTCACGTACGCACCTACTAATCACACACCTGACGAAACATTGCTACTTGCTCCAAAGGAAAAACATCTCCAAAAACTAGGACCTCTCACTGGGTGTAGAATTAATTTGCCATGATAAAACCTAAAATGTACTGGGCGAGGACATTTCCTATATTGCAATTAACCTGTAGCAATTAAAACTAAAATTGGGTTAACAGTTGGATGTCAAACTGGCAACGTGACTGATTTTTATCGGCACGCGTTTTGCACTGGTGTTGCTATGGTGTTACTGGGTTGTCCAGAAACATTTGAAAAGATAAGTTACATATCGGTATTGGGTCAATTTAAAGTTAATTAGTACATTGTTGATGGAAATGCAAAATATGATACCTAGTCATATCTTAACAAGGTGTCAAAAATAGGTTAAATTGTCAAATCAAATAAAGGCACGTATCCCAGGAGTGCTAAGTAGAGATCAGTGTTTGATACAGTAGGCCTGTTACTATACTATCGGCAGAATTTTTCACAAGCAAAATCAACAGGTTTGAAAATTAGCGCCGTTTTTCTCCATGTTTTTTCTTTCTTTACTATATTTTAAGTGTGACTTCGTTTTCATCAGTAAGTTTGAACAGTTTCTTTTACATCTAATTTGTGTGATACAGTAATTTTTTCCCTAAAATGCAGGATTTTAATATTCCCGCTATGGTTTGAGTTGGGTGACGTCACTCGTCATTTTAGGTGATGTTGTTCTAATCATTGTGACAAGGATAGCCACACTTTAGGTGATGGAATGTCCTTGATGATCTCGTTGACAGACAGCTAAAACCAAGGCTTGAATGATACCGTGTGTTGATTTAGTTTCATATAAACAATACAGTGAACTAAAACCATCATCTCAACAATTTCTTGACTTCTTCGTGTTGAATATGGTACGAAGTATTCGTCAAATATTCCGGGAAATCACAAACGTGTCTGTTCACATTTCTATTTATTATTAACCATCAATTTATGCTATATATTATCTTTCAGTTTTTATTTTATACAACCAAAACTAAAATAACTTGAGCAAGAAATAATTTGCCACCTTATATACTGAACCAACGAGAATTAGAGTCTATAATTATAATAAATCCGTAACAATTACCGTACTGTACTAGAAAGCAAATAAAACAAAAGAAAGATAATCATCACTGTTGGCCTAGGCCTGTGTTCGATAATTTTGTCGGCACTGGTGTTCCAGACTTGAACGTCCGATTTATTTTTTCTGTAATTACAATCCTCCTGTGATTTATGGATTTTGACTTTTTTTGCTTTTAAGTCGACACTTCACCAATCAACTTTCGCGGTTCATTTGGATACCCTTGTCAACCAAATAAAACCTTGCTCTCCTGGTTTTGTGAAAGGTTTCACTATTTTAATCTATTTTGATGGAAAATCGGAACTACAAAGTGTGATTGGTTTCTCTCCTGTGTACCAACTGATGAGCACACCACTAATGGCAGGTTTTCAATGGCCGAAATAATAGGCTTATTATAAAAATTGATAGTCAGTGTTTCATTGGATTGAACGCTTTCCATAGGCCTACCGAAATCAAATTGATAGTCAGTGTTTCATTGGATTGAACGCTTTCCATAGGCCTACCGAAATCAAATATGTGGCAGAGTCAAATAAAATGAGACATAAGTCGCAAATGCAAAAGACATTCAAAAATGGTAATTTTTTTTCAAAGTTTATTTTATTTCAAATAGGCCTTTTTTAATACATTCAACTTCCATACTACCGTAATAATTTCCAGATATATGATCAAAAAATGAAATTTAAAATGACCTTGCGTAGTCAATATCAAATACATTTTTCTCAAAACATTTTAAATATTCGAATTTGATTGTTCATAATTTCCCAAGGAAACATTGTATGAAGCTGATTTTTGTTTGCATGTTAAATATAATAATGTGTAGATTTATAATTCATAAAAAACTAAATTTTCTATTTTCCGTGTGTCTCATTTGGCTTGGCTCTGCCACAATTTTTCCTAAATATACTGTATTAACCAAACTGTGTAAGCAAAAGCAGTTTGCTGCATTTGAATATGTGCATCTGGGGTTTGATTGTGAATTACAAATTTGCAATGGATACTGCTACTAGTATGAAAGCGGCTGATACACATCAATGGCACTGATCCTGACGGTCCACCAGTGTGTACGTTAATGCCAGGTATAAATAAACTAAAAGTTTATCCACATGGTACTCAAAGAATGATGTAAATATGGTGATTTGAATGACGCCAAATATGCCGGTTCCATCATTGAAATTAGGATATTTTAAGGGATTGTATGGAGTTAAATCCTCCTTTATGTATTTATAAAAGACAAGCCGAATTATTTAGGACGTTTTCTCGTGCATCATTTAATTGTATTGAAAACTTTGTTTTCACCCGTATCGCCTGTAACTCGAGTGAGCCATACGGTCTTTGTTACTACTGGGTCCACCAAGCAACCCGGGGAATAAAAACTTCCCAGAGGAAACACAACCTTCACGCAGAACGATTTTTTCAATGATCAGTTTCAACATGACGTCTTTTATTGTCGTGTCACATTTCGGCCATTTTGGTTTCTATCAGATCAATAAAAGTTACCGACAGCCAACAAATTATGTCAGAATTGGACAGCTAACGACGACATTTACAAATGTACTCTTGGCTACTACCCTGGCCTAGCAGTGCACAAATCATCATATTGTTAAGTGTTATTTTTGTGAATCAGACAAATATAAGCAAATACATTAACACATTACTCTAAAAATCGTGCGCCCCATTGATTCGATTTGGAAATAAAACGCTCTGACTGCACTAAAACTTGGCAGTTTTACTAGTTGTATATATTATATTTCTAAACAATAATTGTAACGCGTCACTTTTGTTCAAGAACAGGTATTTAAAAAGATGGAATGTTCGTTGTAGACAATTTCTGAACGTGACGGTACGGAGGCATACTGTAGTGTCGGTGGTGGCAACATACTGTAAACTGTCATATTTCCTGGCAGTCTACCTGCCAATATATAAATCCTTAGAGACCAACTTTGATAGATAAGTAATTTAATTTAAGTTATGAATCCCTCTTCTGCAATGTTTTATTTATTTTATGCTATGTTTTGCAGTGCAACTAACAAATATCTCAAAATGTTATTATTTTGACAATTAAGTTGACTTATCTTGTATCTTTGTATTAGAAGAAATGAGTTCAATAAAAGTTTTAGTAAAGTTTTAATCGTTTATAGGCCTACTTGTAAAATGTACAAGTAATCAAAGGTATCGATTTGACCTAATGTAATGTTTGGCTGTATAAATAAATATTGAAAGTAATCTAGTCACTTTCATGTGAAGATGAAACTTGATTTACACCATCTGTCAAAATAAAGAATAATAAGCTAACGTTTCATCATTCAGCTGCGAATCGTCGTCTTATTTTCTTGGTAAATAGCGCCCTCACTGGAAACCTCACCTATGTTTTACATACAAGTTTACTGTTACATTCTACTAATATTCCAACATGAAATTATTTATTCAGCGTACGATGGACACTTGTGTATAACATGTAGGCCTATTGTTTTCTTTAATTTTATATATTTCAATAGGCCTATTATAGTTTTGTTAAGACACAATATTTCCATTGATATAATATTAAAGCAACCCACTGTTAAAAATTTAATTTTTTCTCAACTCTATTTAGCATGTGTTATTAAAATCGGTACATTAGAGATTTTTAGGTACGTTTAAATTTGCAATGGCTCCGGCGATTGATTTCAATAGGGCTGTTTATATTTAGTGGGTAGGTAATAATTCGATAATGTACAGTAGATCTGTATCATTTGCTTAGACAAAACCTTTGACATAGTAACGAAAATAAGTTTTACAATAAAATTGCTGAAATCTGATTGATTTATTGGCAAAAGTGTTATTAGGTCAGATAGAAACCATTCTGTTGCGTTCGGTTCGATGATAAAAGTATCAGCAATAAAATATGTGATTGAAGTTGATAAAAGATCACAACTATTAATGTAGAGTGATGGTAGATCCCATGGGAATCAAGCATGGTTACTATGGGAGTTATTGTGGTTTAAACTATAGAATGGTTAACTCATGGGAAGGTAACTACCTAGTGTGGTCTAATACAAGAATGTCGTTTAGAGAAAAAAAGTATGACGTCACTATGAACGAGAATAAGTTCCCACAATGAGAATTCAATCTTATTAAAGTTATAGGCCTATTGGTGGCAGCATATAATGGTGGGTGGGCAGCATATATTGGTGGCAGCATATATGGTGGCGACATATTATATTGGTGGCAGCCAGGTGGCAGTATATATGGGTGGCAGCTCATATTGGTGGTAGCGTATATCAATGGCAGCGTATTATAGGCCTACGCTATCAGTGGAAGACATACGGTAAGTATGGTGACGTATACAAACTTTTAACCAATCACAGCTCAATACGACATATTTGATCAGACCTAAAAGTAAGTCTACGAAATTTGCAACCGTTTGTTGTTTTTAAAGTAAGATGCCATGCAATATACGCAAGCAACTTCTCTATATCTTGCCTAACGTTATCTTGAAGCAATGGCGGAAATAAAGTTGAGTTCAAAAGAGGCGTGTTGATAGGATTGCGTATGGGATAATGATGGTGTTTAAGTTTATGATGGATAAATCAAGTACGTCATCGCTGCTGTTTGTTTGTCAGCATCAGGAAGTGTATTACGTGCCCTCTCAGCAAACGACACCGATAACAGATCATTGTATAGATGAATGATAAGGTCCTACGCCATTTACCGACTTGTACATAAATTAGAAATGATATAAGGTCCAATACCACGCAATGTATTATACTGTAATATTATTGGATGCTATGAAGGGCGGTATTAGTACACGACTTGGCCAAAGGTGAATAAGCATTAAAAACGATATCTTTGAATGGTAAAACACAGATCTGTCGTTAAATATGAAGCTTTACTAGTAACGTACTGTACTGTAAATTAAGGAATCCGAAAAAAAAATCCCGAATAGTTTCATGGAATGTTAAAATTCGAACCTGTCCTGATCAAATTCGACCTTAAGATTCACATTTTCGATTTACCACCACTAACGTCAATCAGCCAGGTCTAGTAGAGTAAAAATGTCGTTGAATTTGGTGCATTTTAATGTTCCGTTGACAGATGGACTCCAAGCGGTATTTATTGCAGGTGAACTGTCGCATCTTCATAAACCACTTTACTGCAAACCCATTACTAAACCTAAACCTAAATTTCACGCCACTTAAATTTATAACCTTGTATAAATAAAGCTACGCGCGTGTAAAACAATTTGTTTATTTAAAAATTCACAGACGGGTCCTGGGTGGATTGGGTACATTATTCTCAATCCAGAGGTCACGTTATATTACTTGACCTAGGCGGTCGGGCGAGTGGAGTATTTGGCAGGGAGACCGGGTTAGTTCATACGTGGTTCAGTATACATTGGTTGCTATTGAAGACTGATAAATCGAGAAGATTGACGATGGAACAATGAATTCATGATGATTGAGGGTCACGCTAGAAACTCGATTAATGTCGGCCGTTGGAGATTGCAGACATCAATAACACAATAACCATAAACCACTTAGCGATCCGCCTTTGTTTTTTCCGTGTTTTAACGCGTATCGTAATAATTTTAGGGAAATGAAATGCGTATCTTCAACAAGTTTTAGGCTTATGAAATTGCAATGCATTTTTAAAAATTTAATTTGTTTCGTTCGAATTAATTTAAAATTTAAGCCTATATAGCAGGCGCATACATTTTAAAGAGAGAGTTTCATGATATAAAAATATTGAAAATAAAAGACAATTAGTTGCGAAAACTTGAATGTTTACTTTGTGTATACCCACTAGCGACTTGTACTATATTTGGGTATGCAATACTAATACGATAATTTATTATGAACCGACGACCTAACTTAAAGACAAAGCCCTAAACCTCACAATCATAGGCCAACTGTCAAAAGCATAATAGGCGAGGAAGTCTTGGGCGACAGTCGGTCTCGCGATACCCTGCAGGTTTTCATTTGAAGACGGCTAAACCCCCAGCCTGGGTTCTTCCTTTTTATCTTGGTGTATTCGAGCAAGTGATCGGCCTTGTTCCTAACAATCGACACCAAACTCAACATCGAAGGTTCACTAACTGCTTAGCCCGTATGCCGCGAGATATTTGGAAAATATCAAGAATATGTTATACATGTAAACACAATACTATTTTGTGATTGAAACAATTTCTATACAAGAACTTTAAAATATACACTTTCAGCAAAAATCCACGAGTAAATAAGAAATAAAGACCTTAGCACACGGTTATGAAAACATTGCTAATCTAGAAACGGAAATTCAATGATGGCTTTGAAAGATCCTAAATATCAGTACAGAATCTTTTCTTAAAAGCACAAGCCCTACATATTGCTGTTTCTAATGCACTAGGGGCTATCTGCGTTACATCCTTATTTACTTCTACCAAACGTTACCCTTCTTGTTTCTTGCGCTTCAACCATAGCATGTTGCCGACTAATTTGCATAGGTCTAATTTTTTATAGATAGAATTCGTTACTGTCACCCCGAGGCCTATTGATGAGCTAGAGTGACAAGCGACAAGCCAAGGAACACACTACTTGACACTGTTTAGATGTTGAATAGTAGACTTATCTAAAGTTAAAAGAGACAGGACTGATGACTGAAGTGTGTGGCTGTATGTTCGGAAATCTTAGTTAATCCCGTTGAATTGGGGTAGGCCTAGCCACCAGAACGATCATAGAATGATTAAAATCTCTAAATTCCGGATGTCAAGAAGCAATAAAGGTTTTCTGATGCCTCGACTCATCTCTGGGCCCGATTAATATTTTGTTAAAACATAACTAATCCTAAACTTATGCCTATGTGTTTTTTTTTAATTTTCATAACAAATATTAATATTAACAATCGCTAGTCCTGAATATCGGGAGAAAAAATATTATAATGTATAGGACCTGGTGTTATTGTTTTTAATGTATTAAAAAAAAACTGTATCATATTGAAAACTAGATTGTAACACCTTATTTTCTGAATTATATCCTGGCATTGGTAGCAAGAGATATCGAATTATGAAGAATATACTCAGCCCTACTCATTGATACGATAAAAGGAAATTGTAACAAAATCTTAAGCGTTTTCTAGAACATAAACACAGCTGAAAATTATTGTTTCATCTATAGGTCCATATAGTCTAGACATCCATGGCTCCAGAGAGATTTTTTTTTTTATTCCAAGTGGTTCATCAACCAAAAAATTGCATCTTTTTCTCAATTTTCCGGTTTGGTGTTGGATGAGGTTGAGGACAATGTTAATAACATGTACCACCTCAGGCTATCCAACAATATCACTTTAAATTTGTGTTGATTTTATTCACAACCTACAAACCACCCTCAATAGCAATATTCCGGTATCCGATTTTGTACAATTCATCTATTGGTATTCACAGCTTATCGTAATTACGGTATGCCTCGGGAAAATCAAAATGAATGTTCGTTGAAGCGAAGACCTATTGCCGTGCTCGCTGAGTTATTTTGCTCAAGATTTTGTGAGATTCATTGAGACGTATTTATGTGATTCATTTGTTGAAAATAAATTTAATAGCCAGCTATGATATTAGGTGTCTGTTGGTATTGTTTTATTGTGGGTAGAAAAAAGAGAATCCCATCAGAGTAGGCATTAGTCACGATACCATCTGGGGGTGTCGATTTTCTAAAAGTCGATATTTAGGTTACGTGAGACGAGTCCCGTTCACGTACCTATGTTGTGCTTTCTTCGAATGACAAAAGAATATTCTTACTTAAATAAATATAACAAGTCAATGTGAATGGACCGTGATTAAATAGATAGTTATCGACATGGTGTTCCGTGTGAACAACTGTGAAATCTTTTCCAATGGTCATTGATTTCAGTAGAACATAGAATCATACATAGCAACAAAATTGATAACCTAAGCCCTGACCACAGTAGCAACAAAAAAATATGCCAAATCTAAAATATGATTTTTTTTGTATTATACTAGTGAAGATTACCTTCAATACAGTTGTTCGACAGATGACAGAAACCGTATCATCACGGTTTCGGAATCAGTATATCCGAAGTGAAGAAGGTTACGAGGTCCTACGAATTAGCCTTCACTACGCCCTCATCGTGCTACTCATGTTTACATTTTATTAACTTTCTTTTTAAAACTATTCGTAGGAAATGAATCAAGGTAGGTATTTGACCATGACAGAGAATGTAAACCAAATGCGCACTATCTCTTTCTTTATTCCAATCTGAGGCTGGTGTAGATTTAAATTTCAACTTAATCTGAAGATTCTTAACAGGATCGTACTTTTCCTAAATTTTCTAAGTGTTTTGGTTTAATCGAACTACAATAAAGTTGAAGCTGATTGCATTACCATCGTACCATGATACCATGTTACCATGGTACTATCGTATGATACGTTCGTACCTACCATGGTACCATCGTGCCTTCGTGTAAAATTCTATGTGTTGATTTGTGATGAAACTAAACTTTATGCAAATAGGTAACGTAAAAAGATTGAAAACAAAATGTATTTACCTTGGTGAAAGTCTAGAGTTGTATCGATGCCTTTTCGTTTTCGTGGTCTTCCTTTGTGTACTGGACCCATTCCATTATAATACGGTGATACATTGTTCGGGGAATGATTCGGTAAAGGATCATTTGTATAGGGGATCATACTCCTGGTTCTTTCTCCGTGGAGCACTGTTTCGTAATGCATTCGACAATATATTAAACAGTCTTTCATACCGAAATGTTCTCCGGTGGTCAAAGTTCTATTGCAAAGTGCACATGAGAAACACGCTAAATGATAAACTAGATCTCGAGCTCTCATCACCATTTCGCCTGATGGTATGCCTACGTTACATCGACTACATCGCTTAGATGAGAATCTCCTGTCGAGTAAATAACAACAAATAGAAATTATATTAACTAGCTTAAGTTTATGTCTTTTAAATATGCCTATGTTATGCAAAAATCATTTGGAAATATAGGACTAATGTCTTTAAAATAACTGTAAATAGCAAAGGTGATGAATCCATACGTTTCGCGATCAAAGATCTCCATAATTGTGTTCCATTTTGGAAAGTTAACATTGTTTTTCATATAGGGCTAGACCTGTTTGCCTTAGGTGTCTTATTATGGCATTGTTTTATTTCGGTATAGGCCTAGGCCTACCTGTAACTAATGTTTATATTTGCACTAATAAGCTTATACGGGTAGTACTAGTACGCAAGATATAATAACTTAAATGATTAGTAACTTATACTATTTAATTACCATATTTAAAACTACTTTACAAACATAATACATAGCCTAATTAATATTATAAATAAGAACACTTATTGAAAAGTATCATCCGTTAAATGTTTTGCGCTTCATAATAAACTCGTTAGGTTGAAACGTGTAACCATATCGTAACAAAACTTTAATGACTTAGAAATTGAGGTCATCTTGTAAACTGGCGATTGACAAATAGGCCTGCAAATTTACAATTAACACCTCATGAACCTAAAAAGCAGGTGTATTGGAGGATGAATCCCTCAACGACGAGCTCTTCCGAACCGAATCCCTGTTCTTAAGGACCCTGGGTGAACATGATGTTAACATGAAAATGTTATAACTCTCTCCAAAGACAGAGAATTATTTTAGGTGTCGACGACTCAGCTATAACAATACTGCCCATCGGCTCATAAATCAATTTTTACAACTGTAATATTTAGGCCGCCCGTTTTTAAAATTCGATCATTGCTTAGCGGATACTGGCCGTTATTGGTGGACACCTGTAGGCCTCGAGGCTTCCACCGTTTAACCAGGTGCGACCTAGCAACGGGGCGGAGAGCAAGGGGCATGTGAACAGTAAATATTGCTACTCATCCCCGTCCAAACACAAAGCCTAGGGACTCATTATTTGTACACATTCTGTTCGGTATTTAAGATAAAATCTCCATCTAGGTAAGTGACCACCAGATGCCCAAGTGTTCTCATAAAAAACACAAAACTCATGTGAAATACTTTCACCCTAAATTTGATAAGTAGCAATATTTTATAGTCTGACAAAATGAAATGTGTCAGCAAATATGATGGACGGATTAGGAATTTGGAATCCATAGATTTACCAGAGTCGCCAATGAGGGCATGGAAAGGCTTGGGTTTCATGAGACCGTTCCAATTTGAGTAGATTTTGTAAGGTTATACCAAAGCCGTCAAAAAGGGCATGGAAGGGTAGGACAGTTTCAATTTCGTATTCACACACATCCATATCTATAAAGTTAGTCATATCGACAAAAAAGAAAGTTATTGAGTGACCATTGAAAAGTACCGTATTAATAGGGCTATGCCGTGTATGGAATATTCTACATAGTAGTGTGGAAATAGAAAAGTGCATAATCGATAGATTAGAATTACCATGATCTTGACTCTTCAGCAGGGGAATCGAAGTAAAACAATAAACAAGGGTCTATATGCACTCTGTGAATCTAAAGTTACGATTTGGTATGTTTTAAAACATAATTAAGGACATGGAAAAACTTGCTGTTTAGTACCGTATTCGGCAAGAAAAATCGGGGTAGAAATAGGCCTATCAGGGGATCAGGGCCCTAGCATTACACCGGTATTTTGAACATTTAAATTAATGTTAAAATTATGTAGAATCTTTAACATTTGTTTAATTTTGTTCTTAAAAAAACCAACATGGAAAAACAAAGAATTTTATGTTTTGGGTGGTCTACTGGGACACTAAACACGATGAGTCAATTCAGTAAACGATCTTTTAAAATATTTTACGAGTCCACTGAGATAAATGAATTGATGACCATTGATGGACAAGCAAATAAAGACGAAAATTTCCTCGTTTCAGTGCAATTTTTTATATTAGGAAGTCCAATTTGCACTGACAATTTTGGGGCATGACTAGCGAGAACGCGATGGTAAGATATGGAACGCCGTTGGTGCCATTGTTTGCTTTTTTATATGGTAGTCATTAGTAGGAAACATTGTCTTACCTGTAGTAGTCCTCTTTACAATATATGTTGCCATCTCTTGCAAAGCATGTTAGTTGGTTATCCAGCCTCAGTTTACACTCTATACACCGTAGACATTCTGTGTGCCACTGTTTATCTGCTGCTAGTAAATAGTACCGATCCGTGATTCGACCTCGACAGCCAGCACATTCACTGCTTGGTTTGGTTTCAATGTTTAAAATAGGCATTGTCTAAAATAAACGAAACATATTAAAATTAAAAAAATTAGGCATAGGTCCACTACATCAGTGTTTTTCTTAATGATAGGACTAGGCCTAAATGTAATAATCTGTATCTAAAATTATAATTAAAATTAATTTTATTTATTCATATTTTTCACTACTTTTTAAAAAGTGGTTTGATACTGTTATAATAAATTTAATAAATCAATTGATAGATTATTGTCAGTTTGAATGTTATTGATCAATGAACTGTAATATAGTCTCATACATGTCAATTGCTTGTGTGCTTGGATAATACACTTTACTCGCATTATTGTCAGTTTGAATGTCATTGATCAATGAACTTTAATATCGGTTGGCGCAGCAGTAGAGGTTCAGAAAGTCTCAAACATGTCAATTGCTTGTGTGCTTGGGTAATACACTTTAACTCGCATTATTGTCAGTTTGAATGTTATTGATCAATGAACTTTAATATCGGTTGGCGCAGCAGTAGAGGTTCAGAAAGTCTCAAACATGTCAATTGCTTGTGT
>JAOTQE010071301.1:0-16940 GCA_025631205.1 Nesometra sesokonis
GCCAGAGAACTTAAAACCCGATTTTGCTTTTGGCAATTAAAAAACATGCTTGCAATAACAGGCCTATAATATTATAATAATATAAAAAATAAATAAAAGGTATTCGAATCGAATAATTTTTAGGTCTATTGTAGGGGCTTAAGCTAGTTAAGCCCCTCCCCGCATCGAATAAATTTTAGGTCTATTGTAGGGGTCTAAGCTTGTTAAGCACCTCTCCCCCCCCCCACCCCCACAACTTAAATCCACTGCCAAATTTGCGGCACTTTTATCTGATAGTTATTTCTGTGGAAGCACGGCGTTAGAGGAAATGACAAACCCTTTCAAATGCGAAGAACTATGTCAGATGAAAAATATCATTCATTTCATCACTGCAAGAGCAAAGTAAGTTTTTTCGTTTTTTGCCTGTCAAACTCCGATCGGCATTGAGCATCTCTTTTCGAACTTTCTGGATACGCCCCTGGTCCCTCCCAAATAGCACGCATATTGTAAATTATTTACTCATATACAATCTTCGCATCCCCTCCCAAACTAAAACCACTGGACGCCCAGCCCTTGTGTGGGACGTCAAGTGTACGGAGTGTCATTTTAGCCAATCAACTAATTGGTCAACATGAGCATCGAAACATTTTGCAGTTAGCAGGTGGCATGCGGATGAACTGTTCACAAGCTATATTAGGTTTGCCGGTGGGATGGGTTAATGTGGCCCATTAAGACATAATAAGTGAACTCGTGCTGCGCAGAATCGCTCTTACTAAAGTTGGTTTTGTTTGAAGTCATAAGCACACAGCCTGTAAGGTTCTTAGAGAAATGTCTTCTCTAAAAAGCGAGAAAAGAAGCCAGTTTTCGAAACGTGGTCGACATTTGTGGGGCCGTAGGTAAGAGGACCCCATTACCCACCCTAAATCCGAGACTGTGTACGCCCATGCAATAGGCATAGGTGATGAATGAAAGCGGTCACTAATCATGAAACGTAAAGACTGAAACTGTAATCATGAAACGTAAAGACTGAAACGTAAAGACTAAAACGTAAAGACTGAAACTGGTTTAACTAATATATACAATACTTTTAATTATGACAATGGAATAATATTGACAAAACTTTACATTTTTACGTTAATTACTAAGCTTAACTTGAATTAACATAGTTTAATTACAATATAACATAAAATCATGTTGTTTACACATCATTTTCGCATAAAACCATAAATCTGTGACACTACTTTTCTTTATGCAAACAACATAATTATAATTTAATCTGACATACATTTTAGTTAAATATAAAATCAATATAAACACATAACTTATCTTTCTGCCGTTCTATTGTGCAATAAAACACTTCATGAGATTAATTCGTCGATCAGTAATATAAACCTTTGGTAAAGATTGGCTTTTAGTAGACTCAACCCTTCTAAAACCGACCACATTTTTTATGCTAAACCGGACGTTTTTTTTGTGTTGCTCTTGCAATCATTAAAAACGATCCGACCCTCCCAAGTCCACCTATCCACACATCCTGAAATTTATGCCAAACCGGACGTTGTTTTTTTTTTGTTTACCTTTTTTATCATACAAAACGGTCAACTCTCTGGAAATCTGTCATTAACAAAAACTTAATTAAAACAAATGATTCTAAACCGGACGGGATAGTATTGTTTTCAACCTTCTCAAAACCGACCATCCGCAAAAAATTAACTTTTATGCTAAATCGGAACTTTTTAATGATACTGTCACTCACAAAATGACAAAAATCGGTTTTTAAAATAACTTGATAATATTGATGAAAAAATATAAATTATGACCAATTACACTAGAAATTAGTGTATTTATTTTAAAAATATTTATTATAATTTATATGCTAAAATAAGGCAAGAACATGAAAAGGCTGGAAGCCTCTCGAATTTTGACCATTCTTCCGTCTAAAAATACTATAAATTAATTATAAATACACTAATTTGTGTTCCATATTTCTTAATTTTGATGTTACATTTATATGTGCAAGTTATTTTTAAAATTACTGTCGATTATATTTCGTTCATTTTAAGTGACAATACATCAAGTCCCAAAATCATGAAACTAATGTGTAAACATTCCTCTAATGTTGTTAGAAAAAAACAACACAATTAACACTCCGAGGTGTGGTCGGTCTTGGATGTACAGTCAATGTGTGACTGGCATATACCTGACAGGTTTCCGTCAACTCAATTTATTACTGTTCTGTTAAATTAGTATTAAATACAAATGATGATACATATACTGTATCATCGGTAGGTAGCCTACTACCGCTGTACTAATCTGTAAATGAATGGTTATCCAACTAACCCTCCCCCGGGATTGTAACATATGGTATTCCTCTTATGTTATCATCACAAATCAGCAATGCGGTTTAATTTCATTTTTCTAAAAATTGCTATCACCAGTCGACTATCCAAAGACCTGGAAATAACCCATTTTACAATAACCCGGACTTCTTAAATTTTGAAACCAATAGTATGGGAAAAGAGGAAATACGAAAACATGGACGGTGAATCAAAAAGTTAAAAAAAAACGCTTGAAGAAGTGTACGTGACAAAATGCATTAATGATCGCATATTAAGTGAAGCATTCGAAATTATTGCCTATGCATACGTACCGCTTCAATTTTGGGTTTCCTGCATCGCATTTTGTTTACCTTGGTGTTTTAAATTAAGCCTATTTTAAATAGGCCTACATTGTTTCACTTTTTTTTTGGAAGAGTCATAACACTATTTTGTACATTTTTAAATGGCACCATCATGCTGATCCCACAGAATTGTAACATGAAAAAAAAAACAATTTGTTATTGTTTAATAAACGCCGTGGGCCTATGTGCTTTCTGTTGGATGTTTAACTCAAATACTCAAATAGGCCAAATAGTTTTTTTTTTATCCAGGTCGCTTTCTGATCAATACAATACTTAGTAGACGTTAAGGTAGATAGAATCATAGCAGATCCGATTACAGTCCGGAACGGCTAACAATCCGGAAAATAAAAGAAAATTAGATCAATGATAAAAAATAGAGCCAAGTACGGATGCACAATGGAAAGGTTCTCCAAATTTCCTTTTGGATCTGCTGCAATGACACATTTAAATAGATTCACACCAGATCCGAAAAAAACACCATTGCACCAATAGTGAACAATAATAGACCAGTGTGGACGCGCACTAAACATATCTTCGAACTTCCTTTCGGATGGGGTGGGATGACACTTTTGAAGTAGATTCATAACAGATCCGATTCAGATTGTAACGCTAACCAGGGGCGCATCCAGAAATGTGTAAAGGAGGGCGGGGCTGGCACAACCCAATCCATTTTATTGGAAGGCTGAGTGCGCCAGCGGGTTTGGGAGTGGGAGTATCCCCTCCTATGGAAAATTTTGAAATTACCAAACCTCTAAACGCTCATACAGAGCATCTTGGACCAGCTTGGACTATACAGTCGAAAAACGGTGATCCCCGTTTTTTTTCTTTACTTATTTTACTTTTTTTTTTGGTTGGTGACTGGAGGAACCTTCCACCATGGCTCCCTTGGATCTGCGCCTGCTAACGATGCAAAAAAAAGAACATTAGACCGTTGGTAAAGAATAAAGTCACGTACGGAAGCACACGATTCAACGTGCACCGAAAACGTTCTTTAAATTAATTTCCTTTTGGATCTGGTGTGATATTTACATCCAGATTCGACTTCGAAGCAGCTAACCATCCGAAAACAGAACATTGGATGATTGATACGAAATATAGCCGCATACTGGATTCCCGCGCACTAAAGTATCTTCCAAATTTCGTTTCGAATCTGATCTGATCACCTTTATACATTGAATAAACTGAACACATTACTAGAAATTCGTCGTAGACAAATAACAAATATTAACACAAACATTCCGAAGTTAAACTGTTTCAAACGAATGTTAGATCTGGTGTTATTTATAACACTAGGTATAGTGGACACCATAAAAATCGACCCATGGAAAACTGAATTCACGCTAAACCTCTCTCCAAATCGAACACCCTTCCACTGATTTTTCAGCTTTCCGAAGAGTTTGATTTACAGAGTTAGAATTGGTTTCAAGATTTTGGAACTTACGACCTTGCTCTTGACCCTTCTGAAATTTGTGCTAAAGACATTCATTAACACCCTCCCCACCCCACACCCCTTTCACATTTGTAACTTACCGTACATTATTTGTTGTTGTATATTGTATTCAATGTCTTGTATAGTATTTTAGTTGTAATTTAAGCGGATTTAGCAATAAAATCTTTAATCTTGAATACAAAATAAACACGGTAGCATAAATTTCGGTTTTCCGTGGTGGTCGGATTTTTTAAAGTTGTAGGCCTATAGGTTTTATAAAATTCTGCATTATGTTAATAAGGCATATACTGTATAAATATTTCACAAGTGCAGCTATTGTTAGTTTGATTGTTTACATTCAGTCATTGTTTTTTTTTCTGTAAGCACATCTATCACTCAATTACTACCTTCATTTTGTTTGATTAGACCCATTCCTCACCCTATATTAATTTTAAGACACGTTTATAAAACGTGAATCTGTACATGTTCTTTTCCTTGTACTGGTCCATCCAATCATGTGGTGTAAAGCGGTGCACGTTATGTAAGAAGGTACGCGCAATGTACTATCCAATGTGACGTACGATGGAACGCACACTTTACAGTCCAATGTGCCGTAAAATGGATCGCACAGTGTACAGTCATTGTGACGTAAGGTGATGCGCACAATGTAGAGTCCATAATGACGTAGGTGGTACGCGCACTGTTCATATGACGTAACAGCAACAATGTGAATGACGTCGCAATAATTAATAGGTATTGACCATATCTGTTTTTAGAAATACCTTAAATAGACTATAAATTCCCTTTGGGATTCAATACAACAATATACACATATAAATAACTATATAAAACATCATCATTGCCGCTCGTTCTCATACTTCGTCTATCACATCTGGTTGAGTACCAGTTTCTTTAATAATACACCAATCTTGATTTCGTTTCATGATTTGTCGCACTCGGTATTTTTCGTTGATTTTCGGAGGTGAAAGTTTCCAAGTACAAGTAATCCGATGATAACAGCAACAAGGAACACAATTGTTAGCGAGAGACTAAAAATAACAACGCTGCTAGTGTCTTTGGATGTAGAACCTGAAAAATGATTAAACTATGATGGTTAGAGTTCATTGTAAAATTGGCGTTGTCTTCATATTAGTATGTTTGTAATTATTTCATTGTTTAGTTCGTTTTATACCCAAAACAGCGAGATACATCGCCAATTACAGGATGAGAACTACGGTACGTCATGCTTTCTAAACCAAGCATTATGCATGATAGGTCGTGCAAAATAATGTGCTGCGTCTTGTCTACATTGTACTGTTTTGAGTAAGTTAAACACTTTCACTGGCTCTAAATTTAAGATGGCGTCTAAAAATTGCTAAGTTCCATTACAAAAGTCAGGCGCGGATTCAAGGGGTGCACACTGCCCGCCCCCATTTTTTGACTTGTGAAAATTATTTGCACATAAAAACCGCATTTTTGGAAATAGATTTTCTGTGAACATTGTCTCTCAGATTGTCTAACATCAAATTACAGTGCACTTGTTTCGGTCATATCTCATGGGTCTGTATCACCACCTTGAGATATGACCTAAACCCGTGTAACAGGACATCAGCATACAGTTTTTGTTCCAAAAGGTATATTTTTCACTTTATTAAAATAAAATAAAATTGAACACAAAAGCCTTCATGGTATCATTAGTAGGCTAATGTTCTGTATTATATTCCGTTCGTTTTTTCTTGCCGCTGTAGTACTTGGCCTATTTTTGTTTTGCTCACAGACAATCTTTGTTGACAGCGTCCAAGCATGGATACACTTTGTTTAGTAGGCCTAATTCTAAGCTTAACACGCATTTTTTTCAGATCAAATTTGTTTCAAACTTAGCAAAGCTTACCTTCAGTATTTCTTCTTAATCTGATTCCACCCTGTGATGAAAGTGTTTTATCTTTATCAAATGATATCGACCGTTTCTGTATTTTAGGTACTGAATTTTCTGGTACCGAACAGTCAGGAATACAATCGCTACTAACGTTTTTCATATCACATAATTTGACTTGGCAGTGAATATAAACCTGCAATTAAAATAAGACATACGATTGTTCAAATAATCTTTTATTTTATTTTTTATTTTGTGTCACATCCAACAGTGTGAGTGATTTCACTCCTATAGAGTGAATTTTCAATCGATTGGAGGGAATTTCACTCTTTTTGGAGTGGTCCTTCAGATCACTCCAGAAAGAGTGGATTTTCACTCTCTTACGTTAAGAGAGTACTTTAAACACTTTCGTTTTATTTATCGAAAAGTTAAAAGCTATATTAAACTAATTGGAAATTGGAAAGATTTAAGTACCAGGTTGTCTTGAGTTTCCTGGAAATAATTTATAATAATCTTATTTTTCTTCTGCTTGGAGATCCTTACTTTTCCTTGTACAGTATTTATTATTTGTAATTAGGCCTATTGTATTATGATTAAATTATGGAAAATACAATTAATTGAAGACTAAAAAAAGATGTTGATTCAAATATATAAATTTAAGCACGGTTCGTTTATCTCACTGGAATTGAAAAAAAACCTTTACCTCCAATCTAAGTTTATAATTCAAATACAAACATTTTTAGAAGTATTTGCCTATCACCAACGTTTTTCACAATTGGTTTGATCAGAAAACTGCAACGGTTTGGATGTGATTTGCCCTGATAGGCACTCCAATACCTCAAAATTCTTCCATTCATAAAAACTGTATTATTCATTATAATGTGGATTTAATTGAGAAACACCTATACTATACGTACCATAGGTTCTACATCAAAGTCAACAAACGATAATGCTTCGATAGAGAAACGGACCTCCGTCGTTGAGGGTGATGCGTGGAATTCTAATGTTGGATCAAGACTACAACTGAAATTTAAAAAAAACAATTTTTAATAACGAATTATTGCTAATTAGTTTGCTTGAATGTAAGAATGATAAAAAAAATACTAGGATGTGGTTTGTGAATAAAACATTCGAAGTAAAAAAGAAATGTAAATTGGATGGGATGCGAGGGGTGCGCCGCTATTACAATTTCAACCTCAGGTTGAATCGCACTTCTCCATGTAAGGAGAAACCCTGGCAGAAAAAAAAACGAATCTACATGATTCTGTAATTTTATTTAATAAATGATGCTTACCCATTTTCGATGAAAGTATAAGTTGCATATGCTTCATTACTAGACGATGGGGACGCTACACATCTTTCTATGAACAGTTGTAACTGTGGTCGGGAGAATAGACGAGTTCCGAAGTAAATCCTATCGTCAATGGCTATATCTGCTGGAAATTCTTCTTTTGTGTACCGGTATGACGAGTCACGATACATATTCAAACCAAATTCTAAGTTTCCATAGCCCTTTTCGTCAACGATTACATTATCGACTTGAGGAACGTAGTTTACTGAAATGTCGGCATTGCTTCCCATAATGCACTCGACGTGAATCGCTTCCGGTAGCCCGAATCCGTTTTTGGTTAATTCATTTTCGTCTCTGAGATAAATTTCATTTCGGAATATTACATGCGTTCCTTTTTCCTATAAAGATAAGAAATGTATGTATTACTACTTTAAAACCATTCTGTTACTTTGTGAAAAAATATGTTTGTTTATACTACACAAAGAGGTTTAGTAAGTACTCCAATTAAATATGCAGTATCCAGTTTACAAATGTTTCACTTTCTTTATTAGATTTTTTAATGTATGTATAAAGAGAAAATTTATAATTAAAGCGCCCAACAATTTGAAAATGCAACAATTAAAAAAAAATCACACTTTTCAGTGTTATTTCTGTTTTTTCTTGAATATTTCCGAATAAACCAACACATGAACAAGCATCAGATGCTGCAGTGTAATAATTATTAGTGAATGTTGTTAAATTGCGTTATGAAAACTGACAATGTGTATTGTTTCACTATTTGTAGAGTTTAATTAAACTTACATCAGCTACAGTTCCACATTTTCCGTAAGCCGTTCCGATGCTAAAATGCGTCGCATTATGACGCGTTGCAACGCAATTCCTGTCAGTAAACGTTATCTCATGAGGATCTAAATCACCGACAAACTGTTTTGCGATGTAAACGATCATGTACGTTTCCATACAGTTTGCTTCAGCAGCATGAACTTTGACACCAGTAGGGGGCGTTGCAAGTACCACACCAGGAGCTTGTTCTGCTGTTAATACTCCAGTAATCACATCTGAGAAGTCAATATCAAAGATTAAATTAGTTTCATAGTTATAATGTGTCACGATAGAGTTATTAATCAACATCCAGATAAACATTTAGAATCAATAATAATAATATGTCATTCCTATTTAACGTTTTGTTTTATCATGGCCGCTCTTAGCATCCACATTTACGTAATTTATCTATGTACAGTATATGCAGCAAAGAGAACAAACGAACGATCCTGATTGAAAGAAACATCGATGTGACACACTCACATGACTCCATTTAGAGGCGCAGTATTCCAAAATGGCGGCGCATTTTGCATTTGTACCTCCCATGTTGGATTCATTTGCCTCATATGAAATTTAGCATAGATATTTGTTCAACTCTGACAACACTCAATATTTTGAGAACGCCTGTAAAAATATCGTTGTTTCCTGGTGGACTGAAACGTTTCCAGATACTAGGCCTATACCATTTAGAGAACAACAACAACAACAACAACAGTGATGTTGTTTACAAGCGTCTTCAACTGTACTGGGTATTCGGTACTGCTTTCTATATAAAATTTGCGAAATGTATTATATAGGTTTAGGTATAAATATTGTCAATAACTTACAAGATTCACAGTGTTTTCCAGTATAGTAGTATGGGCAGATACACTCGTAACCGTTAGCTTTATCCTTGCACTCTCCAAACATACATGGGCTGGAAAGACACTCGTCAAGATCTTAATAGAAAAAACAAAAAATGAAACTAGTAAGATGAACTTTAATTTTAACTTTTCCAAATCTCAAATCTCATTTTTTACTAGTTATTTCTCCTAGGTGTTTACCAGCAGTTAGGGTTGAAGGTTTGGTCCAGTCCTGGATTAATAAGCCCATTGCTGGCCCAAGTACTCCATTGGTTTTATTCCTTGGTGACTCGAGTACTCCAACGTTTTTATCTGTCGCAATTGTTAATTAAAGTAACCTATTCTTTCAATACCTGGCTGCACTAAACTTCCAAGCCTACTGCAAAACTACTGTTACCTCTGGTTTCCCCCGGATTTTCCCCATTAGCTTTCCCCGGAAATATATTTGTGAAATAACTGAGAAGACTTGTCCAGCTTATGAAACTTTCACGATGTCTTGCACAACCTCCGCCGTAAAAGGTACATTTACATTGATAAAAAAATTAAAAAATTTATTTCTAACCTATTTCACAGTTGATTCCTTCGAAACCTGGTGCGCAGACGCAAGAATATGAGTTGACTTGGTTGACACAAACAGCTCCATTTTGACATGGTTCAGACTTGCATTCATCCAGATCTGCCAAACGAATGTATGATAAGTTAAAAATTAATTATATATGTTACTTGCCATTTTCATCAATTTTATTCTTGAAGAGTCTATTTGCGTCTATACAACTACTGTACATTAGAACTGTCAGTCAGCAAAATACAGGATTGTCAACTTCAGATAGTGGACAGGAGGTTCTAACATTCGTAGATGCTATGATGATGGGTCTGTACTTGTTCACATGGACAGAGGTCAGAATATCCAACCCCATTTCTTCATATTGGCTGCGAAACGTCCGATGCCATATCATAGGCTGTTTTACCTTAAAAGTTGTATCCATGCCTTACGTTTGAGATTGCTGCCCGGTGGATGTGCAGACCAAGCTTCAATTAATGGCTGCAGTTGCTCATAGAAGGTAGATACTGTCTTGGCCATCGCTTAAAACTACGAAAACAATACTGTCTGCTTGTTTTATCTAAAACAGTTACGTTTACACAGAGAAAACTTACTGAAGCTGAGACAGGAATTCGTCAGTAAAACTACGAAGAGATACAAACTGAACTGTGGAGGCTCTATAGGTTTATTATAACAAATCTGTGGAAAGCTCAAATTTGTTAATATTTGCAAGTTTGCATTCTGCGTTTCTTCATGCGCCTTTCTCTACGCGCGCATGACAGTTTGTGACTCTTCGCTTTGTCTCTGATGAAGTGTTGTCTCATATTAAATTTATTCATAAAGGAGGCTTACCAACTTCACAGACGTTTCCAGTGTAACCTTTCATACAGTGACACGAGAATCCATTGACTTGGTCCGTACAAGTTCCTCCATGTTTACACGCGTTCGGAACACATTCATTAATATCTGTGAAAAGTTAAAGCAGAGTGGCTATGTCATCAACAGGAAGAAATTATTGGAAAACTCGTTTTTAGATTTGTAGATGCGTTCGAGCATTCCTTATACAGTACTTCACTTTTGTTTTGAGGTCGGTAGGTGTATATTTATTACATGCTATTTTGCCAATATTTTTGTTTCCAATCAAGCATTTACTTAACTCCGGTCGACCAATTGGTCAATCGGTCGGTTCAATAATTCAATTCAATTCAATAGTAACATTTGGGTAAATATATCATGTTAGAATGTCATTCTTGTGACCGTACTTCATTTCGGAAATTGCTTAAAATATGGTACCCCTGGTAATTACAGTAGGTATTGGAATTTCCTCGTCCTATTCTTTTTTTTTAAGAAAATTGTCTTTTACTTGCTAACTCTATAATAGAGATATTTTACTTATAATGTACTTCTTCCATTTAGTGTATCGACATGTATGCCTATATATGAAAACATAATTTTCACACGCCAATCAGTTTTTATAGTGAAGCACATCGTCTGTCAAATACAGACGGTTATGATGTAAGATCTTATTGAGTATGTAAACTACACTAACGAATTATGTAAACTTGATCTCTATAAGTAGATTGATATAGATACAATTGTTACAAAATGCAAAAGGTATATATGTCGACTTGTACATCTTACACAATTGTGTGTTGTTTTGGAATAATATCTGGAATTTTTATATATAATCTTTAAATCAATTTATAACTTGTAAAGTTCACTGAGAGTTTATTCTAGGCCTACCTGTTTCACAGAACTCGCCATCGTAACCCGCGGCACACCTGCATGTTACACCTCCGACCTTATCTATACATGTGGCACCATTTTTGCAAGGAACCGATAGACAATCGTCCTCATCTAAAAATAGATGAAAAGTGAAATAATAATTTATGACAACACCAGATTTAGGCAATAGATAACCATAGCCTTTTTATTATCTTTTTTCTCCAAATGTACGCGTTTCTATTCAGACAACATTTTGTTCTAAAAACAACATATTAAGTTTCATTATCTTGTGGCATTCATTAGACATACACGAAATAATTCTATCTCATTTTTATTTTACGACAGTATGTGAAAGGGATATTTCTAATTAAAATGAACTCATCAGCTATTAAGTTATTAGCATAGCAGTGGTGAGAAGGTTGCAGTCTATAACCTTATAGAGGGCAGTAGACACCCTATAGAGGGCAGTAGTCACAAAAAAACTGAAAGAAACGAAATTACGCAAATAGTGAGTAGGTCATTGCTGTTGGCATTAACTCACTGGGATGGAAGTGAGCTAACTGCCACTCTCTCGGAAGGTATAACTTACTGAGAACACAACTCCTCCAGATGGAACCAGTTTCAAATTGGCATTCGTAGCTACAAATGTGTTCCCACAGATCAATATAACATGAAATAAAAAAAAAACTTACTGGAAGCACAATTCTTTCCAGTGAAGCCTGGTTGACATTGGCACTCGTAGCTACCAAAGGTGTTAAGACAGGTTCCTCCATTTTTGCACGGTGTTAGGTAACATTCGTTTCGATCTGTTTATAAAAGAGCATTGGAGAATGAGCAATTAGTTTTTATGGCATTAACATACCGGTATTATAATATTCAATTTAGTCAATTTGAGTTGTATTTTGTTTACATATAGGCCCACTTTATGAAAATATCTATATAATTAATTGCAAGGATTAAAAACCCCATGTGCACCTGTAAGTTTGAGTGGTTTAAGTGTCCTTCCTATCAGTAAATTTTAGCTAGCACGTTATGAGCGCATATAGAGACGCAAAACGCGCGCGTGCAGTGATTAACAAATAGAAGAGTTTGTGAATGTACGCGTTCTTAACGCGCGCGTAAGCGTGTGTATATCATCATTGTGTCACAGACGATGTGTTACGAGTCGTGACCCGTCAGCCATCAGTAATTATCCTTAGTTTTAAAAGGATAGTTTTGGGAAAGGTTTGTTTGAATTCCCGTCAAATTAACTCACGAACATTTCTTGTCCTGAGCTTCAATAGTTTGTTGAAAACATTACTTACCGTTCTGGCACAGTTTTCCTTTGAAACCGGCCTTACATTTACACTTGAATGAGTTCAATCGATCGATACATTGCCCTGAGTTCTGACACGGATTTGAATCGCATTCGTTGATTTCTACAAAATAATTAATCAACACATCAGGAATTAACTTGTATCTGTTTATGCTTAATTACAAAATTTATTAATGTATTGTTAAGTAATAATCATAAATGTAATCTCCTTGGTCAGTGGAGCAACAATTTGTTGCTCCATGACTGGTAGATTGATTTGAATGACACATAAAATGAAGGATAAGTTGGAAAATTTAAAATTCAGTTATATACTTTATTATTTTATCTTTAACATGAAAAAAGGTTCATGCGACTTTCCTTTGTGAAGTTTTGAGCAATCACATTTTGAATATTTTTTTGTATTCAATATTTTTCACAGAGGCTCCTCACAAGGCGTACCTTAGAATCAAGGAGCCTCCAAAGATTAATGGCAACTTTTTTTTTTTTTTTTTACATAAAAGGCCTATGTAAAATAATAATATACATAACATTACTTAATCAAATCTCCCGGAAGCAGTAATAAATTTCTGAACATGATTAAATAAAGATACATTTTCATTGATTGTAAGAAGATCTGTCCCATAAATAAATATTTGACATAAGAACTAAGAGTTGACGGTTAAAGACGTACCAATGGCTGATATAGAATGAATCGGATCCTCAACATTATAACCACATTTACATCCAGAATTATCGCGCAGGCCATGCGAAAAGAGATGAAAATTTAGGCTACTGAAACCAATTCGTATTCTCGTATGTAATTGATTTGCTTTTTTTTTCACCGGTTTTATAGTATGGGTTGTGCTTTATTTTGAATAATTTGGAGTTTAATAACATTTTTTTAAACTTGTAAATAGAAGAACAATTTTTAATTTCATCGTCTAATTTATCTCAGGATTTTATTATCGTTAGAATGTAAGTTTTGAAAAAACAACATTTGACAATTATTTATCAGTATATCGTGATTAAACTGGATAGTTTTAAATTGCATATTTTTAAAATGTATTGGTCAAATATTTGAAAATATTTCATGTAGTATGAAGTTGAATGTTTAAGGTATACTTTTATAATTATAAGAAAAACGAAAAAAGTCGACTATTTTTTGTCTTTTTATGTATTGTAGAAAACTAGCTTTGCAACTTATCCCTCCTTTGGCTTGCACTGTCACATATTAGCGAGGTTTCGCAAACTTACGAAATACGAAAACGAAAACGGATACGTCACACTCCGATTTTCCTAGTTCCTAATTGTGTTAAAAAATACATCAAATTTTCAACCTATGAATTGTTGATGATCGTCGTAAAATACTGACCAACTGTGACAGATATTTCAGGTGTTCTATTCAAATGTTACAAGAATGTATGACGTATCCGTTTTCGTATTCATATTTCGTAAAGGCTGCGAAACCTCACTATTATTTCGTTCATGTTTCGACTTAGGCCTACCTGTTTCACAGTTTGGTTGGGCGTATCCATTGACACACTGGCAGACGTACCCATCAACTCCGTCAATACATGTACCGCCATTTGCACAAGGTGATGAAGCGCACTCATTTATATCTGGTGATAAAACAAGACAGTGATAAAACTGGTAATAAAACAAGTATAATACATACATATATACACACACATAGGCCTAATACTCCAAGCAATGAGATAAACACCGTCGTGTACCTCATTGCTTGGAGTATGCATTATACTTTCTTAATTGTAAGTGTAGTGGACCTTTCGATTATGATAAAAAAATAAATAACATCGTTTTTAAATCTGTAAATATGTTTCTACATATATGATAACCTCGTCTATCTGAATAACCTGCCTTACATGCCTTCTGGTTGTGTTAATTACTTTGATTGCATTGTTGGTTTTACTGGAGCCCCATTGTCGATTTATGTATCTGCTATAATTGACTCACTGTGATGGCTGGTGGCGCTTCATAGATTACGAACAACGACAAGATATAATCGACTTGAGTCAAGTCTATTATCTGGGCAACGAGAAACACTAAACATAGGCCTATGTGCTTCAGCTAAAGATATCATAAAGTGTGTATTAAAATACACAACTATCGACGACATTATTAGGCTGTCTCATCCTGCCCCGTTGACTAGATAATAATTGTACAAAACCAAATTTTGAATCCTATATTGAAAGCTCAATTATGTAATTTTATATAATTTTGTCTATATAAACTCTAGCAGATATAACATCTATTATTAACTTCAAAAGTATGATTCTGGTTAAAAAAATATAAAGTAAGCCTATAGAAAATTTACAAAAGTGGCTCATCCTACCCCGCATTTTGTATCGGCCTACTCTTTCCTTAAGGATATCTACGCAATGAGAAGCATTAAGCGTAACATAGAATGTTTGTAATATAATCAATAATATTGAAACTAAATATTATTTAATTTAAGAGTGGTTTAAATTATAAGTAGAAATAATAACTTTAAGTTTTAACTGTAAAATTATCGTTCTTACTTGTTCCACAAACGTAGCCGCTAAATCCAGGCGCACATTGACATTGGAAGTGGTCTGCTCTATCTATGCACGTAGCTCCATTTTTACACGGCTCAGAAGCACATTCGTTAACATCTAAAAAAGCAACAAAATGAAAATAATTCATAAACATCATAACGAATACACCACGTAACCACATAAACAATTAGGCAATGCAAAAGTAATTAAAACAAAAACACCTTAGAATAACCCCAACTATAAAAATAATTAATTTTAATCAAGTGCTGCCTAATGGTTAATATTTTGTTTCTTTACTATACAGAACATTATCTTTCCAACATAACATCCAGTTTTCAAGCCTCAAATCCTAGAATAACCTGCCGAACTACACCACAAAAATCTCCATCAGCTAAATTTATGTTTTGATTTTGTGTTTGTTGATATATAGTCTTGTTATGTTTTTTCTTGGGCAGCCCGTCACAAGCTTTCGCTTTTGGGGAGTTAGCCTCTCTTAATTAAAATTGTACTTTGTTTTGTATTATGAAAACAAAACAAGAAATAAATTTATAATGAATGAATGGTATTCCAACTTAGATTTATTTAAATCCTGTATTTCAAAAAAAATAATGGTGACCTCGAACTTTAATAAGTTTTGATAAAAGACAAATTAAATAATTTATTAATAGCAAGTCACTCTGTAACAACAAACGTAGTTTCATTCACGTCGGCTTTCCTTTACGAATTGTTTGTGTTGACTCCGTTGGAATTCACTACAAACATCAATCAAGTATTTCATATTATAAAGTATTTAAAATTAATTGATCAAATATGATTTACATAGCTCACCAATCGAAATTCAATTGATGGTTCATTTATATTTCAATAGACCTATTATCAATTTCCGCTTATATTATTGTAGTATGATATAATGCCAGGTAATTTCACAAACAATGTTACCGACACAATAAAAGGAAAGAAACAGTTTAGCATTTAATGATATTCTTAGTGAACTCTTTACAGTATCGCATCTTCTGAATAATTCAAACTTTTATTGTTGGATTTAGACTGACGGCACTTTTATCTACTCATGATGAGCAACGGAGCAAGGTGATAAATAGATTGAATATGGTTCAGAAAGCAATTAGACCAGAACACATTCTATGGTAGACAATTCATGAACTTGAATTAACTTAGACATATTCCCATGTAAAAGGTTAATTACAAAGCCTTAATCCTACACACGGAAATGGTATTCAGAAGTTATGACTGTATTGACTATGGCTACTCTGCGATGCTATAGAAATGTCCATAACTGCATACCGATTCCACGCACCTTATTCTATTTTTTGTTCTGATAGCGGACCTATAAATTTGTTTATTTTAACACTGATCTCTTGTAGGAGGTTTTCGAATCCTAGTTACGCAATTTTACGTCTAATTAACGTTACCGATAACTAACTTACCAATTTCACAAAAGTCACCGTCGTAGCCTGCGTTACAAAAGCACATAAACGCTCCAGGTAGGTCAACACAATATCCCTGGTGTTCACACGGGTCCGATTCACACTCATTCAGTTCTGACGAAACAAAGAAAGTAATTTCAAAATACAAAATGACCGTTTACCCATACATTTATTAATGTTGCAATGTTGCGACGGATCTACCAGGTAATGTCAGTGTCATTAGAATGGTATGGTCGTTGCTATTCATAAACAGAGGAACATACCTATGAACCCTATCGATTTAGGCTGCAGGCTACCACTTTTTTATTCCCTTCCCAGGGGTGGATCCAGGATTGTGCTTTTTGGGTGGGAAGGCTTAAATCCCTATTTTGGTTTTGACAATGCCATATTAGGTATGATTTTGCCTCTACGAGCCCTCATATACAACCAATGTGCATCTATTTGTTGTTACTCCACTGCAATTAAATCCCGCACCCACCCCC
>JAOTQE010071312.1:3464-16940 GCA_025631205.1 Nesometra sesokonis
TAGTTAGATTTGGAATGTTAGTTAGATTTGGAATGTTAGTTAGATTTGGAATGTTAGTTAGATTTGGAATGTTAGTTTTGCGAAAACAGCATTTAAAATTGTTTATCTGTATGCAATAAAGTCTTAGTATCTTGATGAGCTTCAGCTCTGTGCTATCCTCAAATAAAATTTGTTAATTCTTTATTTTCTAAAACTAACCAATCTTTATGCAGTATACTTTTTTTACAAGTTTCCAAATGTTTGGTATTGCAATGAGCTGCATCTGTCTGTCTGCGTGTATGTGTGTGTCTGTCTGCATCCATATCTCAAAAGCTATAGGGCCGATTTACTTGAAATTTTCAAACAATATCAGAACCAACCGTATCTAGGTCCTCCTGAGGTTTGGTGCTGGTCTGCCGTGCCACATGAATTCTGGAATCTAATCTATATGATTTTGTGTCTACTGCCCTCTCTTAAGTGACAAAAAATACAGTAGGCCAGATACTAAACAGGCCTGATAGTTAATGATAAACTCTGGCCCTATCTGTTACAGTAGCTATTGCCATTTAAATTCCAAACATAACCTTTCTTGACCCTAAATAGAGTATGTAGTATGTTTATTCTGTGTGCCTGATACCTCCCTATCATAGTGAAAGTAGGAAAAGAGTGAACACTATGGCTTTAGGCTGTTCACAAATGAACACACAAACTAATAAGCACAAGAGGTAAAAACCTCCTTCAAAACATAGGCGAGGGTGTAATTGTTTACGATTACTTTGTCTTGTTCTTGTATTGTTAAGCATTAGTTGGATGAGCGGGTAAAATATTTGAATTGTAGTTCATCTGTAGACCATCATCTAAAAAGTTCCATTACTACTAAATTAATTAATCAAACGGGCATTTCTTGAGCTCTGTCTAGCCTGATCTAAAAAGTAATTATATGTACATTGCATTTTAAAAAAATATTTTTCATATTTCTGAAAATTGTTAATGTAGTATAAAAGTTTAAACTGTATGTTTTTTTTAAATTGAAATAAAAAATTTTTTAAATCAACCTTTTTTGTTTCTGCCAAAAAATTGTTTGTGGTGCATATTTGAGAGCAGTGGTTTTTATGAAGATTTACGATATGGCAATAAATCACCAAGAAAATTTACAAACTCGAGAATTAATAAGTAGACCATGAGCCACATATTGGATGAAAATAACTTTAAAGCATCCATATATGGCAGAGCCAGGGTAGGTTAGTCACAAAGCTTAGTTTTCGCAATAGGATAAGTTAGAAGGTGCTTGTTATAAAATGTTTTTGTATAGTTGCCATGAAGCGGAATTTAATCCATGCATATACCATTTAGAAGTCAATATTTTACCTGTCTGGCCAACTAATGCTTATAACAATTAGAACAGGGTTATAGAAGGAGATAATTAAAAGTTGGAAACAGGACTTCAACATGTAATATCAGAAATTTTCAAATTATCATATTATTTTTGGATAAGCCTACTGTAATTGTTGTTTGTTTTTTGTTGTGCTTCAGTTACTCTCTGTGATATGTAGGTCTTTATTAACCATTGCAGTGTAGCCCTGATGGGTTTTCAAATATGGCGTTGTTTTAACACCAACAAATTGTCTTGTTTTGTGAGGTTCCTTCTGAGTTTAAAGTACAGTTGTGTGTGTGCCATACCTTGATTACACCTTGGTTAATTGTTTGTAAATGGACAAATGATAAGTGAATTTTGGGAATGAAGTTTTAATTGTAATCTGTTTTACTGTGTATAATGAGGTAATGTGTATATATGTAATGTAGATTGATGTAGCTCCTTTATACAGAAAAGTCTCAAGGTGATAGATGTTATACATCCAGTGACTACTGTCTGTAAAGGCCACGATCACGCCTATTCCAAAATGATAATCATGATACCAATACAAAATATTGGTATAGTGTAAATGTATGGAGAGGGCTCACACTACCACAGAAACAATACTGTGATTGCTGGAATCACTTTTGAAACGATTTTTATCAGAAAATTTCTCAAATTTCCTCAATTCCTGGATATGCCCCTTGTTGTTGTTGTGGTTGACAGTTGTTTTATTAATTTTAATGTTAATATTGTGACCAATCTAGACCAAAGATTAAATCAGGGACTTAGTGTTTTATGTTAAATGTACCTTGGATAATTAAACAGTATTCAATATAAAAAATTTTATCTTAAATCTGAAAAATAAAAACAATTTCTTCTACTGTTGTTTATATTTGTGTTTTCTCTTTTGGTTTGATTTATCCATGACTTTAAGGTTAACGGTTAATCGGCAGCCAGTTGATAAACTGATTTGGTGACCACAGCACTAAAGCCAAAGTTATAGAGAACCTCCCCCCGTCGGGGGACATTTGTCTTTGCTCCCCCCCCCCAGGGACAGACGAAGCCTCAACACCAAAACGGGCTAAGAAGCAAGCAAGACACGGCAAATAACGTTTTTTTTTTTTGCTCGCCAGACTGAAAACCGGAACACGCCCACCTAAAACTTAAACTTGCCCAACTCGTCGGGGGACCCGTGCCCCCTATCGGGGGAATTGCCTGGCGCCGCTACTGATGAGAAGATCAAAAGCTTTAAATGCCAAACCACTTTCCTCAATCATATGCACGAACAAACTTGATGAGTTTCAGTGCAGAACTATCCTCTCTAAATAAAAGGTTTAATACTTTATTTTCTAAAACTCGGCTTATTGTTCAATGCTCTTTAGCCACGTGGGTAAGACTTTGATTTGTAATCTGTAACATTCAACCGTAAGAATTAACAACTATACTATTTTTGTACAATTTTCTGACAGTTTTTTAATTTCCTTTGCTTTATTTTTCAATTACATTCACATTTCCCATTTGGAATTTTAGCTCCAGCTAGAGGGAGCTGTTGAAGTAACCACATCTAATAATTTAAGTAAAGGATTTATTTTGGTGATAAAAAGGAAGTTAGAAAGCAACCAATTTTTTACATTTCTTTTTGAATAGTTATCGTGAAGAGAAATTGAACCTGTGCATACATTGCATTGCATATGTCTTACCCGATCAGTCAATTAAGGTTTGATAAAGGAACAATGAACAGGTGAAAACTTGTAGTCAACAACTGGACAACTAGACAACCGGTAATTTTATAATATATGAGTCAAACGTCTTACCACAATAGAACAGTGTTTAAAAAGCAAATAATGAATAGTCAGAAACTTGTTTAAAAAGATATGGTTTACGGGTGGTATTTACCTCAGTTGTTTTAGCTGGTGGAAATCACTGTGCTGTGTGCTGAACTGTGACTCGCTGGTCCATGGTTCAATTGAACACCACGCCACTCTCCTTGTGTTTCGGCTGGAGGGTCAAAATACAATAGCGCACAGTCTTTCGGATGAGAAGTTACGCAGTTGATACCATGTCCAGCATGGCTCATGTGCATGTTAAAAAACACAGTGCACTGTTCGGAAAAAGAGTTGGGGATTGTCTCCCAGTGTACTGACCAATCACCACCAGAAGGACTCCACTGGAAATAAGTCCACTTCTGACTTTTGTGGGTTATCCTTGGTGTTCTACAATGCTGAATAAATCAAATCAAGATAGTCCACAATGGGACTTGCAATTGCAGATCACAGGTCAAAGGTTTTACCCTGACAGCCAACTAATCAATACAACAGAAAGAAATAAACAAAATTTGAAACTTGTAAACAAATATAAAGATTGTTTGACAGCAAACCTAATTAGAAAATAGTGAAAATTTCATCACCAAAAAATATGTATCAATTACTTAATTAGATGGTAGTCCTAGAGGTCCGTATAGCCAGAGCTAAAATAGCAGAGGTGATTATATAGATCCGAAGTATTTTCTGGGTACTTTTCCCATTCGTCTCTCAGATTTAGTTTTACAGTATAATGTACAGGGGCAGATCTCCAGAGTTGAGATTTGGGGGAGGGGTTAAATCCCAATCTCACAGGTCCAACTCATACTCTGGGGGTCCATATGTATTATTCACAGCCACGGTGCATCTATTTGTATTAGTTCATCTACATTCAGAACCAGAGCCAGAGGGGGCCCCCTAAAAAAAGACGGGGAAATGATGTTTTTTTTTTTTTTGCTCATCAAAACCAAACCGGCAACCACGCCCACCCAGAACCTCCAGAGTTGGGACCATACCCCGCCCCGTCGGGCAAATCCTGCTGGCGCCACCACTGCTGACCCCCCACTTTCATTCCATCCTGGCTGCGCCCCTGTTTTACTGTTCTTTTCTGTACTGACGTAGCCAACTTTACTTTTTACAATTTTCAGGATAACATGTATTTAATTTATTCGGGTGCTTTCAGTAAACTATTTTGAAAATATTTCTCATTAAGGTGAATATAAACTTGCATGTCCTGACTGATTTGTGACCAGACGAGTCGATGCACCCAGTGGTTATGGAGATATGGGGTCAAAGGTCAAATGTGCCAGAAATTCCGGTCATTTTTGGACAAACATTTCCATTATAGCTAATAGGAACATTGCAAACAATTTGAAATAAAAATCAAGTCTCTACGATCAGTGGTTACCTAGATATAGAGGGTACAAAGTTACAACAGCCATTTTTTTTTGGAAAACTGCCTCTAACAGGAATTGCCCAACAGTTACGCGCCAGCAAACACCGGATTTTGGGACCATGTGACCTCATAATTCAGAAAATGAAGAGAAACTTTATATGTACTCGATGTCAGGGTCTCGCGTTTGGCCGCCGGACTATTTCTCTCTGTAGACTAAAAAATAAATTCGGTGAAAAGTTATGATGAAATGTACAGTTAACACCTAAGTTGAATTAAGACAAGTAAAATGGAATGTGGGGTTTGGCCCTATGGGACAACTTTGTTAGTCAATTAATGTAGTCTTAAACTTAAAATTAATAGAAAAATCGGTAGAGGGCTCTCTGTAGACTAGTTCCCGAATTTACTGGGGTTTCACATATCCTGTACGAGATACTTCATTATGACATTAGAATTTTTTGGGACATTATGTTCATACGCGTCCGCTAACGGTTACCGGCATCAAGATACCGAAATACAGTTAAGCCTTATCATTCTCAAGCGACTCTCCCGATTGTGATAATTCGAAATCCTAACCTCTGACCCATTAAGAAATACTCGCATCTGATTGGTGAGTAACATTATCCTGTCATTCTCAGATCTTGATACAGCATCAAGATCCTGTCACTTACAGAATTACATGCAATTATTTATTATTATTTAACGGTTAAATTAATGGATTGGGCCTGATATGGATACCAGGCCTCTCATGTGAACCTGACAAGTAGGAAAGTACACATTTGAACTGTACAACCAGCTATTCTTACCTGGATTGTGCCCTTTAAGTATGTTTTTTTTTCTTTGTAGATAAAAATATCACTTGGTGACACAAGACAATATTAATTGATAACAAAAGGAAACAAAACCACATAATCTTTGGAATCTTTGCATTTACTCATAAAAGCTGAACAAAGCATGTACTGAGCATGCTCCAAGACAAGGGTGATCAGTTACTATGACAACATTAATCATATCCCCTCGTATCATTCAATTGTACAAAATTATTGTTTTGGAACTTTGCTTACTAAGCTAAATGATGTCAACACATACCAAATATTAATAAATAAATTGATACAATACACATATGAAAATATACAAACACGCTGAATGGTATTAATTACTAATATTTTATACATTTGTCTTTTATTGGGAATTTTTTACCGATTTTAAAACAAGGGTTATTCTAACAGGAAGGTTTATAAACTGTTGCAAATCATTAGCATACCAGTATTTAAATTTTATCCAATGAGTTTACAAGATACTAAGCACTTTGAATAATTACAATAACTAATAAATATGCAAATTTTATCTCATAAATATGCAATGCATTTTACAGCTAGTCGTAACCTCAAATATAAACAACTGTTGTCAAAGAAAATTACACCATAGAGGGCGGTATTGAAGTAAAAGGCATTTGCAGGCGTAGATACAGCAAAGTTAAATGTAATGATCAACTAAATGAAATACAAAATAAATACAAATAAATAAAACTGTACAAAACAAGTTGTTAAATACTTTGATCATCAAATAAACATAATTAAAGTAAAAAATTACAATTAAATAACATACAAATCATGTTTACATTTATTATATTATTTTATATCAGATGTAAAAACATGTATAATACCATAATGACACTAAAGCTGGGCACGACGCGCATGACTAAACCGTCACTCCCTGTGTGTGCAATTTCCAGACGCAATAACGGCCTTTTTTTTAGTGCTTTCCCTGTTGAATCACTAAACCCAAGATCTTGGGATTAGATGGCAGGCACGTTAACCACCAAGTTACAGCGCCATTCCAAAATACAAATTCAAACTAAAACCTCCCAAAACCAACCCTCCAAAATACTGAATTTCACTCTAAACTGGACCATTTTTTTAAAGTCCCAAAATAATAACGCTAATGTAAAGACCTGTATATACTATGACGATAGCGATCAACGATAAATTGTTAAAAACAAGTTAGTGAAGTATTTATACGAAAACAACAGCGGAAAATTTCTCTGTGTTTACCATAAAACTTTTTCATAAATTAAGTGAAGTCATAATCAATAAAAACAATAAAATCGTTGAGGTTTAATGATTTTAACATTGTTAATGATTATGATGTCATCTTTATACATTTTGTAAATATATTGCAGCCATCAATAAAATCATGATTCAATAATCTAGTATGAAAACTCCAATTTTATGTAATTATCGTTGATCATTTTTGTCATAGTATGAACGGGGTTTTAACATCGGTAATATGATATCTATCTCTCCCCCCCTATCTCTCTCTCTCTAAACAAAACTGTATAAGAAAATGAACAAATTAATGGTCAGAAAAAAAATTATTATTATCAGTTACAGTGTGTAATCAACACATTTGTCAAGAATGTCTAGATAAAATAAATATTTTTGTACCATAATAACCTTAACATTTTAACTATTCTTGGCTTATCCATTTTTAAACATTGAATATACAGTATAACTGAATACAAGCATAGGCACATTAATATATTCAAAGGTTTTAAAAATGCATGAAATATGAATTAAAATTTCTATTTGTATTAATTGTATTAAAACTTTTCACAAGTCTATAAATAGTAAATATAATGTACTACTATTACGTCTATTTATGAAGTAAAAAAAAAAGTTTAATATCCATTCTAATCCCCCTCCCCACTTATGAAAAATTCATATGAAAATGTTAGTAATTTTCTCTTGTCCTCATGTAAACAGTATAAACAAATATGACATTACTACCTGCCCCTTAGCCACAACCCTGCTCTAAATTTCTTCAGATACTGGCAATATATATATATTTAAATACTATATTATTTATAGGATAAAATATGAAAAATGGCAAAAGTGTATATATAGTATTTTCTTTATGAAAATGAAGACATAATTATTTATTTTCAGCCTTTTAAAACAGTTAATTCTAGATTTGTTAAGCATTCACAATAAAAGGAAATCTTTGGCTGTTGTTTAAAGAAATTAACAAAATCAGAATATATTTTTCAAACCCTTACATTTTTGCAACTTTTTATTTGAAAATAATGGGTTTGTGGACAGAGACCTACACTGTAACAAGAAAACGGAATAAAGATTTTAATAACCATGCCAAACAATTTGTGAGTTTTCACTTAATCTTTACATATTAAAATATAGGTAGAATTTATTGACTGTTGAAATCAGGCTAAACAGTTTAGATTAAAACATCTAAACGAAAGAATATTTTATTACAAAATACTTTTTTACATATGATTAAAATGCTATTATTTTTCGATATAAAATTAAAATTTTTAACTATCAATTTACATCCAATACAAATTTATTAGCTGTGTTTGTTCAATTTGTTCAATATTAGTATTATAGCAGCAGTGGTCATATTTTATCAATGCAACACAAATTTTACTTGCATATTTGGTACCATTTTATGTCCAAATGATACTATGGCGATTTATTTTTATAGTCCTTAATTTTTGCAATTTTATTAAGTAAAAAATAGGTTGAAGAATTTAGCTAGATCATGAATAGAATTCCAAAGGGAACATTGTGCTACCCTTCATACTTTAATTATTTTATATAGTGTTTGCAACTGTAATTGGGGCAAGGCATGGCAAAACCAAGTTATTAGAAAATGGAGTTAATACTGACACCGTATTACACTTGTTGTAAGCTATAAAATGAGGGATCAAAAAAATTGGACAACTATAACCAAAGTTATTGAACAAAATAGTCCCTTGTATTTCTTTATATTTGCTTATTTCTCAATAACTTCCCGTGCGACAACTTGGTGGTTTTGCCATGCCTTGCCCCAGTTGTACATTTTGTGTCAGTGAGAATACTACATATAATTTGTTTTGCCAAATTCTGTATGTCAGGCTAGTTACCTGGAGAGTGTGGGTTTGAGTCCCACTCAAGAACACCTTGCAAATATTTTTTGTGAGTATTCTCAATCGCACTGCATAATCAGTACATTTACACATCAGATTTGGCCAAAACAAATTATATCTATTTTTAAATTGTGCTTATGGTAAAAGTGTAGAATCAATTATTACCCACGATAATAACAGAGCAACTACCTCAGTGTTCTATGCCAAACAAGAATCAATTTTCTCAGCTGTATGGTAAAACTATCTAGTTGGCTGGTTAGTTTTCCAATGCGATTCTGGCTTTAGACTGTGTGACCCTCTGATTTTAACATAATATGGCACCAAAGCAATGTGAGATGTGTAAAACAAACTCCCCATTTTAAAGGGCATAAAAGAAAATCAAAACCAAATCAGATTTCAAACTAATACTCTGATATAGACAAAACCTTGTAAACTGTTTAAATCTGTATTTATACAAATGTTTATCTTTATTTACATTGTACATTTATGCTTAAAACTAATTCAAAACACGCACACACATAACAGAGACTTGGGAATGATGTGAAATATATCAAATTACTGTGCGATGCGAAAATCCATTAAATTTCTTAGCGATGTTTATCAATGGCACACACATAATGTGCTATCACTGACAGCCTAACAAACAATAAAACAAAAAACAATTAAATATTTAATCCCTTTCAAGATTCCTTCTATTACTCTCTTTCATAACAATATAGATCTTTATCATGCTGCCACCATTTTGTGTGGTCACTGGCCGCGTTTCCACAGGATTTTCAGATTACCTGATAAAATATCATCTAGTCAAATCAATATTAAAAAAGGGACTGTGCAAACTCAATGCAGACCCATAATGCATTGCAAGTCCACTAACTTCTGGTGATTTTTTGGTGATTTCCCTTTTCCATGTGTGGCACCCTGATGGCACCGCGGTGAAATCGCCGCAAAAACAAGATCAAGGCTAACCCTATGTCAAAGGTAAAAAATTGTCGCATTTACCGGATAATTATGTGAATAGAATCGGATAATTAGTGGATAATTTTATTATTATTATTTTTTTATTTTATTTTATTATTTTTTTATAGGTTAAACCCCCGTTTCTGCAGCACTTTTCGCATAATTTTTATCGAGATAATTTATCAGATTATTTTTTTCCTGCGGAAACACAGCCATAGTCATGGAAAATATTGAGCTAAGTATATGTGGCAGAGCCAAGCCAAAAGAGTGATAAGTCAAAAAAATGAAAATTGAGTTATTTTTAAATAATTTACACATTATTATCTTTTACATGCAAATGTTCAAACATTTACAATGCAAGTTTTGAGTAAACCTATTTGACAATAGTTTATCAGTATACTGTGACTATGTAGGATCATTTTAAATTGCTTTTTTTAACACTTTTTGATCATATAACTGAATAGTTTTAATATAAGTATGAAAGTTTATTGTTTTAACTATATCTTTTTAAAATAAAATAAAAATTGAAAATTTTTGTTTTGGTGTTGCCTATTTTAGAAATCTAGCTTTGCAACTTATGCCTCCTTTTGTTTGACTCTGCGACATGTGGGACGTTGATTTAAATGTAGTACTCGTTCCAGTTGTGCTTAATAAATAAAATAATTAGTACATACCATAGCAAGGTATATTATTTTATTTACTAAAAGTAACTATAATTTAATTGGTGTACCTAGTATCAGGTTTGTTAAAACTTTTACAGTGAAACTGTAATATAGTGAAACTGGGTATTATTTTTATTTATTTTATTGTATCACTTATAATGTACACATCAGTTTTATCCAATTTTATGATTCAAATCACCGAAAATATTGCTTTGGAACATTTTATTCTATTACCATTTTGCTTTATTTTAGTTGTTCAATTAGCAGTATTTATTCTATTAGGAACACTTTTTTTTTTCTGATACATAATTTTTTCCAAAATCTGGCAATGAACACACAAATGGTGGCAGCATATATCCCATGACACTGCATAAAACCTAGTACATGCCCAGAATGTGGGATTATGCAAGAAACGGTATATTATAATTGCAATGTACTATTTTCCAACATCACTTAGCATAGTTTAAATAAACTATGAACCGTCTCCAATACATCTATTCAATTTGTACCTTCTCAACTATTGACTACTCAATATATCATAAGACTGGCCTATATACGTTCTTCAAAGTCAATAGTTTATCTATTGACCATATCTGAGACTACTAAAGAAATAGTAGTCTCAGACAATATTTAATTTTAATAAACTATATGCTTTCACATTAATAGTCTATCGACTGTTCAACATATAATACTGGTCTATATACATTCTTCAAAGTCAATAGTTTATCTATTAACCAATTATCCAATATTTGATAAAACTATATCATCTCATTGAATGTTTATTAAAACTATACACCTTTAATCTCTTTTCATTTTACCCTCTTCATCAAGGTTTAAGACTATATACTCCAAACTCAATAGCATATTCATTATTTCAATCAATAAAAATATAAAATAATGTCCTTCAAAATCTATTCATTTACATTTCAATCCTTGTTTCATTAAACTAAACACCTCCAAAGTCAATAGTATACAGTATATTAATCGACCATCCTAATCAATATTTGTTAAAACTATAAAACAATATACTTTCTTCATATACTTCTTTACTTGCATCAACATTTTGATTAAAACAACTGTTCAAAGGCAATAGTCGATACTATTAACCCCAATAAAGTCAATGCTTTTGCCTTCTACTGTATGTATACATTCTAAAACCTTTGCTATAGATCTATAATTCAGCACTTATCCAAACTACAACCACTTAACCTTTCATACCATAATTAATATTGTATTCTAGATCAAACGTTTTAATACTATATTCTACATCAAACATTTCAACTGCACTGATTAGTTTAAAGAGCGCCACATGATTAAAAATATTTCTAGAATTCCAGAATGTTGGTATGGGATACAATTCATCAAAGTGACATAACTTTTACAACATCACTTTGTGATATAGTATACTATTTCGGGAAGTGATGTCACTGACAATTGTGATGAGCAATAATTATGTCTCCTGCAACGTGACGAAAAATATTAGCTGCGCTTACGGACAAACTTTGATATTGATATTGGATTTGTTTACAAATTCTCAAGATTTCAGTCTCCAGTAGTGCAAGTGCTACTAGGCATTTTGATCAGTTAACTGACGGTGACAAATGGGGGATTGCATTGGATTAAATTAAAAGTTAAGCCATTCTTAAAAATGTTTGATCTAGAATATGAAAAACAAATATATATTGCCTATTTTTAGTTTCTGGTTAAAACTATGGACCTCGGTGGCTCAAAATTAGTACTATATTTGCTGGCACCTCTCCCCATAGTTTTAATTAGAAATTCTCAAAGCGAAGTATATTTGCATAATACTCTCTGCGCACTCATAACATATATCCTTTCACACTCTTTCTGAGACTAAAGTATTTTCACTATAATTCATAAATATGTATTTATCTACAATAAAATATTTAAAACCCTACATGCTATACAGCAGCAGGGGAAGCAGAGATGTCTAAATTATTCAGCGCGGATGGATAGAATGAGTCTGTGCTCATATTATCCACCAATGCGCTGTTTTGCAGGCTACAGTTCATTGGGTTCGCAACGACATTCATACTAGGGCGTACGCTACTGCTTGTACCGTACAGTCTCCCTCGACCCATCGGGTGATGTAATGGGGAATCCCCTTTTAAGCCATTCGGCGTAAATCTTGAGATATGCCCGTAGTCATCCCACGTGTATTCCGCACTGTCACGGTCACTAGAGCGCAACGTATTAAATGCTTGAATTTGTGGGTTTGGCATGTCGATGCTATCACCCTCACATACACTTGATGTTTCGCTGTCCTTATCCGAAGCACTGTCACTGTCCATTTTTGACACGCAAAAGTCATGCTCTCTAAAGCATGTGCTTCCACCCTGACGTTTAAGACCGGAATCTTCCTGGTCATCACTTGGAATCTTCTGGTACTCTGGTCGTTTTCTTTGACTTGCTCCAGAGGACGCTGGACTGGAGTGTTGCGAGTGGTGTCCACTGCCCGTGCTTCCTGAGCGAGATGATTTCCCATGAACACTTGTTGCACTACCATGTCCTGCAACTTTTTCAGCACTTCCTGTTTGAACAGTACTTTCGTTAAACTGTGACCCCTTAGATGCTGCTAGGTGGTTCATCTCAATAACGGTCTGTGCTGCGCTTGTGGTCGATGAATTTCGTGATCCCATGCATTGTAGAGGTCGTACGTAGACATTTTCTGGACGATTATGTAAAACCTCTTCTGGTATAACCTAAGTTTCAAAATTATGAGTATATTCAATGATTTTATTCAAATATTAATTTATATACACATATTGCATTGGTCTTATTATATTAAAATTAATACTGTAAAAATGTAATACAGTATTTGAAATGCTATGTGGGGCTGAAAATTATACCAAAAAAAACCAATGGAAACAAAACAGTCCACAGCCAGCATCCCCCAAGGGGTTGGGTGGGTGTTCTACTTATGATTGCAGGAGCACCTAGTTATTTGCAATCTATCACAGCCAGTAGTGTGAATACGTAGACTGGGTGTGACTCTGCATATATTTATTAGTGATGCATTTGAATGTGGGGCTAGCCGCGCATATACTCTGCTTAATGGCCATAAAAGGACAGTTACATTAGTCATACTGATTGATGAAGGCCAAAATAAGATCCATCTGCAGATACCGGGACTAATTTCCAGTCACTCTCTAATATATTTTGTCAATCTTGGTCAGATATTTCCGATTGGATATGTTTCAACATTAAATTTTGCATTATATGGCCATTTTCCGTTTTGATGGTCTTGTCCCAATTTGTTGAAATGTATTATATTTATATTTGTTTATATTCGCTGGCATCAACAAGCAAGTATTTTGCCAAATTTGATGCAGGGGTGGATCCAGGATCCACCGAAAGGGGGGGGGGGGGGGGGGGGGGGGGGG
>JAOTQE010071334.1:0-16933 GCA_025631205.1 Nesometra sesokonis
CCCACCCTTATATTACATACGGGCCAAATTAAGGTACCAGAGCACTAAAATGGGGAAAAAACCCTTTTTTATTTGATCGTCAGAATAAAACTGGCAACACCCGCCCATCCGGACCTGGAAAAGTGCGGCCACCCCCACCTTTTGGTGTATCCTAGATCCGCCCCTGGGCCTACCAAATTAACTAGTTTTGTAGGTCAAAGTAGACTGTCACAAGTCCATGATTTTTATTTTTTATTAAGATTAATCCAGACTAGCAATTTTCTTTGACAAAAAACTTTGATATGCATATGATCACAATGACCATGACCATACATAGAGACACCATTACCATGAATGTCATCAAAGTTTTTGTTAAAAATTTGATATTCTGGATTGAGCTTGGGATTCATTTTGTGAAGTGCGCCGTCAATTGGTGATTACACTTGTACACGGCATCCTACATTTGGTAACAGATGATTTTGTTTTCCGAAATATAAAGTCGAATCGCAGTCTTGAAGCAAGACTAGGCCCAGGGCAATGTTTCAACTTTATTTTTATTGATTTATAAAAGAGATCTTGTAATATTATTAACGTAATTGAGTTCAGAGGGCAAGTCAATGTCCTGAAATTATACTGGGCTTGCTTAGATTTTATGACCCGACCTTCACTCGCTGATTCGCTGTTATAGAGATCAAGACCACGTGTTCGATTATTTATTAATAATACTGGTTGACTTAAGATGGGCTCATGTAGGGAGTTGTTCACCAGACATAGTTTATCACCTCGGGGTACATTGCAACTGTATTAAACCAACTATTAATTCACTTTTTATGAAATCAAGGGTGTAGGCCTATTAATGGTACAGTCAGCGGCACTGGAATTTGCAGATGCGGTTTAGAAATACTTTGCATAGGCCTAGATATTTAGTACAGTATATAGTATGCCTACTGTATTTTACAAACAGATATCCGTCTTAAAATTAAAAACGGTAAATAAAGGCCTATCAGTTACGAAATAGGGATTACAGTATAAGCATGAATAATTGTATCCTTGATCATACAGAGAATGGAGTAGGCCTAATTGAGAAAGTATAGTGCGCCATTAATAGCGCGCCATTTAGTCGCCTGGACAACTTTGATTGTCAGCATACACACCAGTTCTGCTAGGTCCTATTCATCCCATGCCAATATCAATACCATAATTCTCTATCACAGCGTGAAGGGATATCACCATTGATCTCGATATAGTTTATAGATTAGTGCATATCGCCGACCCGTTGGGATTCGCGTGTAAATGTTCGCGTGTTAATGCAGCAATCATAGCTATTACTTCACAAACATATCATATTAAAGATCTCATAGGCCTACTGTATTAAACTTGAAAATGACAAAACAAATGTATTTTGAAAATTACTGTCTCATTTTGAAAAGACATATATATGAAGAACAATAACGAAAAAAAATAAAACCTTCAAAATTCTGGAAGCGTTATGAATTGAAATCATCTTTCTGTGTAAAAAAATATTAAACATTTTCTCTAATGCACACTGTACGATTCTTATGTTTATAACTTGTTAATGTTACTTGATATGAACACAAAAATTAATAGAAATGATTTTGGGACTTTTCAGGTGCCAAGTACATCGTTAAATTTCATGCATCCGGATCCTACCATCGGCATCTTGACATATTCTTGATTTACACTTTTTCGCCATCAACAATCGGCCAAATATCCTATCATTTCCAAGGCCAACCGTCTTAATATCCGTATAATGACGCCCCTGGATGCAACGACCACTTGCTTGTCTTGTCAATAAGTACCCCAGGTATATTCCATGATATTTATCTTATAAATGATGAATAGAAACAAAATTTGTAAAAAAAATGAATACACATTGCAAAGAAGCGATACATTGATTTCTGTTTTAATGTCTCTATAGGCATGTATAACGCATTGCCAATAACATACGACATACAACACTGCCAGGCGGCATAGCCTCGCTAACCACGCAGCTTTCTTTCAAAACTATGTAATAAATTAACTTACGTACAAAAATATCTCATAAAAATATATCCCATAAATATTTACTCAATAATAAATATGTCTTTGCTGCGAAGACCATTCTATACACATTTGAAAACGTTACAATATTAAAACACTCTCAAGGCGAATTTCTTCTACAATCTTCGTGACTCGCGGTAACCAGAAATATAAAAACAAAATAATACAGTCATAGAGAGGAAAAGAAAAACAATGCGTGGCTTAGCGTTTATTTTCATTACGGAGTTTTAGATTTTACGACGCGGTCCTAGATTACGAAGCAATGGAGCGTAACGTACATTCTGCGCATGGTCATAAACTTGTGAGCATGCGCAAAATATCAATTTTACTTTTGCTGCGTTGTCTAGGGCCGTGTCGTGAAATTTAGACCTCTGCAAATGATGGCTAAATGTTTGTTCTTTGTGTTTAGGTGATTATTCAAATCATATTAGCTTTGGCTTAGGAAACATTCCAGTTTGATTCCATAGCGGCAGCTAAAATTATCGAACACGAGCACATGGAAGTGTTTCCTATTCCGGATAATTTAGTCGTCAGAATAGCCACACTCTTCGTGTATTAACCTTGTTCATTAAGTACTTGATAAGAATATTAAGACATGTGTGGCAAAAATAGTTGCCTGTACAATCAGTCACTCAAAATATCAAAACAACTTAAAGAGTTTTGAATACTGTAAAAGTAACTTCGGGATATTGAGGTCTAGGTGTTTTTTTCAACAGATACTAAGCTATTCCACATTGACTGGTTTCATAGTTGAGTTACACAAGCATATAGGCTTACATTGGGCAACAATTACGTAATGATTTGAATAATTAAACGCCAGATTTCCCTGAACAAAAATGCAATGATTTAAGATACCAAATTAAATTTAAGAAACATGTTAACTTTATAAAATAAATAAATAACCTAATAGATCAGAATATTGCTTAGGCCTATAATGCTGACTTCTATAAAAATGTTTCTTTTTTTTGATGTTATAACAATTTAACGATACATTGATCATAATATATATATATATATATATATATAGTATGAAGACACTTATTATATAACTTACTATGATTCTATGATAAACACTATTACAAGAACAGTCACAATTTGTATAGGCCTACATTTCTTTAAATTGTAGTTAGTCTCTTAATATTGAAGAGTGAAATTCACTTTTTCGGGTTGAATTTATGGAGAGAGTAACCTGAGAGACCACTGAGGGTGAATTACCAAAAACTCAAAATCAAAGAAAAAGAGACTTATCTCACTTCCTTTGAGTGAATTTTCAAGCACTTGGAGTAAATTAATTCGTTTAGGTTTGATCTAACAGGCCACTCTCAGAGTGGGTTTCCACTCTTTCAAATTAAGAAGATAGTATGTCAACGCACTTTACAACGGTTGATAGCCTAAGATTATACACTTCAGAAGAGCTCATAAATTCGTCAAAAACCGTACCGCAGCACTTTTACTCCGGTTCGGGTCTACATTGTTTTCTAGTGAAGAAAAAATATCCCAGATCTCCCACTCCATTGATTTTGAATTGCTAATTATTGTCATGAAAAATATCAACTTAAGAATGTACTTAAAATTACCTTCAATTTCCTAGCGGTAACAACAAGCTGTTTTTAGCTGTTGGGCATACATGTGAGAGTGTTTGTTCATTTCCATCAACATACTCTCCACATGTCTATAAGTTCTAATTAATTACAATTTAAATTCTTTGAATTAATTATTGGAACACATCTATACTTGCTGAAACAGTAAATGCATATAGATAATGTTCTGTTGTAAAACTTCGTTGTGGAATTTTAGTTTTTATTATGATTGCTGCAGGTTTTCCAAAACTTCAACAACAACTTTTAAAAGATTCTTTTGAGTTTCTGTACTGTATTATGTTAATGTTGTATAAAAAAAAACGTTCTTTGTAAGTAAATATCTTTTTTTATAAATTATAATGTATGATTTTCCAAACCCACACTCAACAAAAATCATTTATGATTTTGTTTATGCTAGGCTAAATCTTCAGTAGATGTCATTCGTGCCCAATATCTGGAAATGACAGAATTAGCAATTCAAAATCTTCGATATACTGTATTCCCCAAGTATATAATAAAATATCTGATTTTAGGCAGTATTTGATTGTTAAATAAATATTTAGATGATGCAATGGATAATTTACAGATGATATATTGATTCCTCGTAGAGAAACCTTGTCCAATGCCGCATATCATGCAAATGGTTACGTACTTCTTACGTCGTTAAATTTCAAATTGTTTTAGCGCCAACCAGATGTTTTGGCGCTAGAAATTAGCGCCAAAGCCTATCTTCGGATAATGACTATATTACTTACTTGAAGCAATTGCTCAATATTTACTTCGTTTATATATTTTTGTGATTCTAAAACAGCCAGCTGAATACCATAGTTAGTATAAAACAGAAGGAAACAATACTTTATAAAAATGTAAAAACCTTTAGAAATTAAACAAATCGCCTATAAACTTCTGTTTGAATAGTTTATTAAGAGATATTTATATTCAGGTTACTGCTTTGGAGACCGTATCTTTGGTAAATTACGTCACAACACAATGTGTTCATTTCAGGCTAATTCCTTGGTTTCCTTAGATATTCACTTCTCTCACAAAATTTAGAAACCAAAGTTTGTTCATTGGATAACTTCCCTATAATTTTCCATTATGTTTAATAAGACGTTTATTCGTATTGAATAATTATATTTTAGCACACAATTGTATTAAAGATTATTAAATCTACCACTGGCCCATCTTTTCTCTAGGCTTGATTTTTAACTCCCCGGAAATATGTTTTTTGTAAGATAAACAGATGATCACATGGTCTGTTAACTGTTTCCTTAACTGTTATATTATATCCAGATCAATGTTACTATATCGCTAACACGATTACAAACTTCAGAAGCATGGTTATCGATAGAAACGGCTCTTATCTGGTTTCTTAAAGATTTTCACATAGAAAGGCATCGATTTACCCAAACGTTTGCTTCGTTGCTACTTTTAGCGAAAGACTCCAACCAACTTGCGCTGTTTTTTTTTTTTTTCGCGTTCTTGCCGACAGCAAACGTAACCTCGCTCAACCTCGAGTCTCAAAAATTCACATGGATGGAACGTCACATAAGTATGGAACGCCGCATAGGTATGGAACGTCTCATAGGTATGTTTTGAGCGTGAACAGGAATGTTGAGGATGTTTTCAAAACGTCAGTCCTTTCCTCCTTTCACCGCGATGTTGATCTTTTTATGGGAACGTCCGTTTTGAGAAACCTTGTACTCTTCTTTTTCGTTTGCCATGCTGTTTGTGCATTTCGCGGGCTACCGTCTCTATTTAATGCTAACATCCACCCTTTACGTCTGTTATTGTTCCCCCGACAAAGGGCTCTTTTTGACGTTGGGTATTCACATGACGAGAATGACGTCCAACCATCATTCTTATAAATGTTCTCTTGAAAATAACATTCTCCAAATGGTATTCTCTGCAAAAAAAAAAAAAAAATATGAATTGTGATTTAACATTTAACAATAATGTTATACTTAGGTTTAAACACTGTAATGTCAGTAGCGCAACAGAAGAGTTGGAATCTTGGATTGGGATTTGTTCAAACGTGTAGATCAATAATAGTGAGGTTTCGCAGAATTAAGAAATGCAAAAAAGAAAACGTATACCTTTTTGAAAGGTGCTAAATGTGTTTTAAAAAAATATCATTGTCCACCTATGAATCGTTGATGATCGTCCTAAAATATTCACCAAATGTGACAGATATTCAAGGTGTTCAATTCAAAAGTTACAAGAATTTATGACGTATCCGTTTCCGTATTTCGTGAAGTTGCGAAACCTCGCTAATAAAAAAATCACTGCATTATTATTGTCATCAACACTATTATTGTATACAGTATAATCTCATCACTGTAAATCATCCGAAAGGTCCACTAATCAATTTTAAGTAAGATCATTCCTGATGATGACATACGGTAATTTATGTCGAAATATTGAATCCTGTCACGATGGCGTGTATCTCATTGCTTGGAGTATGCATTATACTTTCTTACGTAAATCATCATCGTCAACATTATCATCATCGACATTACCATCATCATCATCATTATCATCATCATCATCATCCCCACCACCGCCACCACCAACCATCAGCATCAGCACCATGGTCATTACCATCATCATCAACATCTTCGTCTTCGTCTTCTTTGTGGCAATTATTATTATTATAATCATAATCCTCGGATTCATTATAATCATAAACACGGTTTTGAGTATTATTTAAGGCAATTCCGAGATAATGGCAAAAACATGTTGAAAAGTGAGTCCCAAATAAAAAGTGGGTCTACTACTCAAATTACACAGAAATAGAGATTTTGACAGGGTTGTGTTTGAAAACCAAACTCACATTACAACTCGCATAACTGGAAAGATCAGTCAATTCACATTGGATAACAGGTAATTTTTAATGTGACTTTTGATACGGTTTTTAAATGCAAACCTCTCAAAATACGTAATTTTCCTATTTTTTAGCATTGTGTAATATGAGTAGTAGACACACTTTTGGATTTAATTCCTACTTTTGTAAGTGTTTTCACTCATTATATCATTTTCTAAATGTTGTGAAATTTTGTCAGTAAGGTCACAACTAATTGTTCTATAAATCTTGCAAAAAATACGTACTGATCCATACATGTGTCCCGTTGAGTTTATGCACAGGAATAATTTTGAGGCTCGGCCTTTGAGCAATACAAGAGATCTCATTGAAGGTCCATGTGAAATTTCAAAGATTGCTGAAAAAAAAGAGTTAAAATTGTTAGAATTTCTGAATTAAAAATAAATCCAATGAAAATCGCAAAAAAAAAACTAACTCACAAAATCTATACATTTTATTTTATAACCCTACTATACGATCAAAGATTAAAAAGTCGTACCACAATACGGGTAGGCCTGTTTATTAATTTCAGTTAAACAAAATTGTATACCGTAAATATCGATTAATGATTTTAATAAACTGATACTAAAAATCTATCTATTTGTCACGTAGTTTATGTTGTGTATGGGTGGGGGGAGGGTGGGGTGAGTAGCACTGTATTCGTGAACGCGCCTATACGGCGTGTGCGTACGCACTCTGTATCTGTGTACGCCTCTATATGTGCGTGCGCGTATTTCGCGGCCAAGTGCAATGGGGAGGTGGGACAAAGATTCTAAGACCGACGGGATACCTAGGATCTTGCATACCAAAGTGTTAGGGACTGTCTCGCCTGCACCAAAAAGTGTATCACTTCTCCGTTGGGTTTCATGTCCGAGACACGTGTTGTTCGAAATGACTTGATATAACGTGACAAACCCACCATGGAGCACGTTTGAATCTGGTTGCTACCCTCGATTTATCAGTGATCCTACTGGAACCTTTAGAATTTGGCAAACGTACGTTCGGCCGTCAAATAGTAGGCTATGATGTTTCATTGAATTCAAATTGCCAATTCTAATCCAATGATATCGTGTGATCATTTTTCGTAAACAAATTACAAACATTATTGAGATACAATTTAAACGGAAGACAGATCCCGATCTCATAATGGCGGCATTTAAATAAAATGTAGGCCTACTTATTATTGACATTCAATACACAGTTTTATGTCATTGATACCTCCATAGATATACTGTACCTTCGTGTTTTTTTGTGTGGAATGTCTGGTCTGATGAAAGTTTTAATTGAGGTTTAATAGTGTGCTTCCAAAATCCATCATGTAGCCTACCAGAGATGGTGTATTTCGTTTTATATTACAGTCTAACATAATTGACGTTTACAATATATCTGAGTTACCAACTATAGATTTTAGCTTAACTGTTTTTTATCCATCTGATTCGATTTAAATTAGGCCTACGGTGTACCGTATACTTCTATTTTGGGGAAATTAACCACATCATTGGTTTTCATAAAAACATGTTCGCAACGTACATGGCCTACATTTACATTATTAATACCAATGAACTAAGCCATGCGAATAGCGTAAAAAGCCATGAAATGTATGGAAGTGGTTCTAAGCTGTTAAACTGTTTTGACGTCACTTGAAACTGAGTGTAGCAACCCAAGAAAAACAATTTGTTTGTTTTCCTAACCGTACTAATACTTTAATTTAAGTTTGAGGTAAGAAAATAATAATTATATTAATACATTATCATTAGTTCTTGTCTAAGATAGACCCTATACGACGCCAGTCTGAGCCTAAATCCAATTACAGAGATGGATGGGTCGCTTAGTTGGCATTCATGTCCGTACATGCTTATTAAACCAAACAAGTTTTGAAAGGTCATGTCTTAGTCTAAATAAATCTTGATATGAGATCGATTAAATTTGATGAACATGTCCCAGGGTCCAAAAAGTTAGTATACTCTTTTCTTCAATCAATATTCATCTGCAATGCGTTATGTAGGCATAATGCTACATTATACATGGTGTCAGCAGTTGCACGTGCATGACGCGTTCATAAAGCGCAGGCCAATTACGCACTCGTACAAATTGCACACGCAAATTATTTTCAACAGCCAGCCGCATTGCATTATTATCCATTCTTATCAACCGCCACTACGTGTGAATAGAGGTTTCATGCATACTTTGATGCGCTCTATTCAAATTCTGCACGCAAATTTATCAACGCTTGTGCACGCTTTCTTAAGATAGGCATCTGCTATCAATTTGTCTGATGTGGATATGAACTTCCGATGTTAATTTCAACCAAATCGATTAGTTAGGGCTGGCAAGAGAAAACTGATGTTACTTATAATTGTTGGTACTCTGGGAAAACATAAATAAACACCTAGGAAAAGGAGGTCTAAACTAGCGTTGTTGGTGAGTCTATTGGAGTGACCCACAGTTCGACCTTAATCCGTTACCTATCCAAACCAATCACTACACCTACACTACAATATGACAAAGCTGTGCGTATGGCGCTCCTGACAGTGCACCTGTGCTCTCAACTTCGAAACGCCTCTATAAAGACTATAGTTTCGTTTCTTATATCTTATCGTGAACGGCATTGTACAACTTTAGTATCATTCGAATATCTGGAGGCATTTTCTGATCACACTTTTCCAACAATCTAGGGCACAAAACCCGTGCATTATTATCAAAATCATAACGAACAAACCAGCACATAGACGATAACAATATGTATTCCATTAAAACTTAGCAAAGTTGTGATATGAAAAATGCCGCTAATTAGAAACTGGAAATAACACCACCCCACATCATACTTTTAGGCCTATATAATGTTCGAAAATAAACTGAAACCTAATAAAAAGCAATAATTACAATACTGTGGCATGGTCTATTAGATATCAATCTATAAAACTTCTCGGAACTCACTTTTCAAATTATAATACTGTACAATATTTTAAATATTAACTGACATTTACCCGATTTTAAATATAAAGTCCCAATCGTGTGTAGTGTACTCTCTCTATAAATCTGTCATATTGTTAAATATGTTCTCACTTTAGCCCAACATTGGTAGGATTGACGGGTACAATTTACCAATTCGAACCCTCTTTTCAAAGTATTTGATTCTGCTACTGTTCCGCTGTTTGAACGTTTTGCTTAAACAATACGATGTTAATTATATTGCAGAATACATCTAGATTATCATGCAATACTAGGATACAAGTGACAATTTGACAAGTGGCAATTTAACTAAATGACAGGTACGAACTGTGATAAATTCGGAAAAGTTTCATTTACGGATTACCGGGAGTGTGCAGATTTTGTTTTTCGCACCATTTAGGCCTACATCATCAATCTGCTGAACATTAACATAAAGGTACCCTACTTAATTGTTGTATGATTCACGTGGGAATTGTTTTGATGGTATTGGTTTCGAAGGTTGCCTCAATACACTAGGCCTACGATTTATATTCAATTTTTCCTTAAAGATGTATTGTCACCTGAAAAATGACAAAAAAAATTGATTTTGAAAATGACTTGCTTATTTTGAAGAAATAAATTATGATCATTCCACCCAAAATTATAATATTTAAACAATATTTACCCTTACTTTGCAATATTATGATGCTTAAAATTAGCAAAAATCCATAAAAAGGCTGGTAGCCTCTAAAATTTGTTAACTTTTTAGTGTAAAACTCTTAGTAAACAGTTTTTTAAATACAGTAATTTCTATTCTCAAGTTCATAAATTTGATTCTACTTTAAATTGAGCAATTTAATTTCAAAATTAATGATTATGACTTTTTGATCATTTTTGAGTGACAATACTTTAAATCTATATATTTTTTTTATGTTTAAAGCTATTTATATTCAGTGCATCATATTTGTAAAATCCAGAAAAGTGCCAATTGCTTTTCTTAAAATTAAAATCTTCAGAAATGACTCTCGGTAATGAAGGAGAGAAATTAGTGAGGTTTCGCAAATTTACGAAATACAACAATGAAAACTGATACGTCATACTTCCATTTTTGAAAGTTGCTAAATGTATCAAAAATATATCAAATTCAATTTTCAACCATGCAAATTTTGTATGTTCGTCGTAAAATAGGCCTATACTGACAAATTGTGACAGATATTCAAGGTATTCAATTCAAAAGTTCCAAGAATTTATCCGCTTTCGTTTTCGTATTTCGTGAATTTGCGAAACCTCCCATATAACTCTTTGCTAAAAGCTAAAAACAATGATGTACAAACACAGTTACATAATTCTTCAACTTCTGTATTACTTTCAATGTGTATGATTCAAACATCAGAAAGGTGGCACCTGCTATGGAACGCAATTGGTGCATTTTGAATTTTTTTTTTACGACTTAAACCGAATCACCGCTTGAACCAAGAATAAATGCGTACTTGCATTTTCCTCAGAGCCAAAAACTAGAAGCGCGTTCAGGAGAGCCATCACTCTCGCTCTCCTTAGAAATGATCGAATGTTAAAAAAAATGTCCAAACGTAAAGGAAAAGATCCTGTCCAAGCTAAGTTAATGTCGCGCAGGCAGATCGACTGAATACTAATGGAATGTCAGATTCACTGAAAAAGTGTCTGCTAATTTTGAAATCAACGACTAAAGTGACGGAAGTTGAGAAAACAACTACAACTCATCAATCTACAACCATCCACTATCCTACCAACCAACCAACAAGGCAACCATTCCTACTGACCGACCATACAAACAACCAACGGTACCCTCCAACCAGTGACGTATAAAAACTGCAACCAACCAAACCTATATCCATTCATCCCACCAACCGGCCAAACGACGGGCCAACCAAACAACCAACTGACCAAACCAACCAATCAACAAGGCAACCATTCCTACTGACCGACCATACAAACAACCAACGGTACCATCCAACCAGTGACGTATAAAAACTGCAAGCAACCATCATCCATTCATCCCAACAACCGGCCAAACGACGGGCCAACCAAACAACCAACCGACCAAACCAACCAACCACCAGACAAATTAACTAACCAGACAAACCAACCACCAGACTAACCAACCAACCACCGTTCCAACCAACTACAAGACATGCCAAACATCCAACCACCAGACCAACTAATCAACCATCAGACCAATCAACCAACAAACCAACCACCAGACCAACCAAACTACCAACCAACCACCAGACTAGCCAACTACCAGACCAACCAACCATTAGACCAAAGACCAACCAACCATCAGACCAACCAACCATTAGACCAATCAACCAACAAACCACAGATCAACCAACCACAAACCAACAAACCCATCACAGACCGACCAACTAACCTACCAACCACAAACCGACCAAACAACCAACCAACCGACAAAACGAACTGAGATATGCATCTAACTGTAGGTTTTCTAGGCTAAACGGTGATAAAGTTTTACCTAGTCTAATTTGTTATACCGTACTGCAAATTAAAATCATAGGTGAGGTGCAACGGACGTTACGCAAGCCAGTAGTAATCAAACGAATTTTGCAGGTTTCCCCATTGTCTTTTTGTTCGTCCATCCAGGTACCTTATTTGTCTTATTATTGTTCACTGACCGATATAAATTAATCGAAAGTAAACCTAGTTCGTGGGTTTCAGAAATATGTCGCAGAGGCACACATTTGCTTTGACGGCATCACTTCATTCATTCCCCAAATTCTTGAAGCTACTATGCAGTGTATAAGATCCAGTGTATAACGGTATTGTGAATAGCGATCTAACCCAGGCTAATCTGCCTATTATTTAACATGAAGTCAGAGCATACCCCAAGTGAATGCATCTTGTCCAAGACCTGGACCGTAATCCGTGCCACTATTATATGCCTGGATTCTGACCATCTGAATTGCCTAAATGATAATGGGTGTTGTAATTACCATAGTTGAAAACATCTAAAAGTATAAAGACAATTGGTACAATGGTAGTTTCTTAATGTAAGTCGGCAAAGTTTAGAAGAATTTATACCCATTTGTTTAAGACCAATTATGAGATCATCAGGTATAGAAAAATCGATAAAAAGGTTTATGTCTCATTGAAACAAACACATTTTTGGTATTATTTGGAGGACCATGTTGTATGGCAAGAAGTCTGTTAAAAAAACGAGGTTTCCAAGTTACAGCGTAAGTATGCATCGAGCGTTTCAGGAAGAACATATAGATGACTGATTCACAAGGCAAATAGGTCTACAAGCCTAAACGGCATATGGGCCTAATTTGCATTTAATTTAATTTTTTCGTTTAAATTCAGGTCAAATTCGCTTCTCAAGTTTATGGTTGTTTTTAGAACATGGAAAGCCCGTCTGATACGGTAGTAAAAATGTTTTGTTTTATAGTATTCCCAAAAGATCAACTCACTGCAGATCATGGATTTATAGTTTACAGCCGCGACAAGGTCGTACCTTTGCTCAAATTTTATAAAATTCTCCGCCGGTACCTTGGATTTATGTTACACCCAAAGCTAAAAAAATTCGAGCGAAAGATTACCAATACCGAAAGAAATAACAGAAACCCATCAATTGACATGAGCCTAGGAAATCCATGATATTAGCGATAAAGTGTCTAAACGGCACTGTAGTGTCATACACGTTGAGTCACTTCGACTGATATTCATCCTGTCTTGTTCTAAGCAGGGAGGTATAAAAAATAAGCTTCTAAGTTTCAAGTCATTTCCAGGTCAGAGAAAATGCAATGTTCCCACACGTAACGATATTCATTGTTACAGATATCACATATAAATTTACATTCTTGTCTAAAACACCAAATTGCAGCGCTTGATGACAGGCCAGAAAACTGCTGAGGAAACATAAAACAAAAGAAATCTGCGAAACAAGTAGGCCTCCCGGTACTATTTAGTCAATATATAGGCCTATTTTATTGTTGGGCGGATCTAAAAAGTTGTACTGTACGTTGTTAAATTATATGTTTTCCGGAGGCCTACACTTTTCAGCATATTAATGTCTGGTATTTAATGGTAAAAAATATAAATTATATGTTTCCTCTAAATGAGCAAGTCATAAAATTTGATTTTTTTGTCTTGGATGAAGTGACTACATCTTTTAAATAATGTTTCGCGAGTGGATACCGACGACAACGTGTGATACCTCTTATTAACAGACGTGTGTGTTGGGCTCATTAATTTGAAAAGTGTTCAATCGACTTGCTACCTTGAGCCGTTCCACTTAGCACTTATCAAAGAACATAATGGGGGCAATTAGAAAAGCATTGATGTGTGAATCTGTACTATGAAAATAGAGATCTGTTGGTGTCTTACAAAACGGTTTCCACGATTACAAATAAGATTGTGGTTTATTATCTTCACAAACACTCATCCACAAACAATAGAAAACTCTAGTATTCCCAGTTATATTTTGCATTTAGAGGTTACCTAGCCCGTCGAATTGCATGTCATAAATTGTATGGGGGTGAATCGTGTTTATAATCATTATTTGTATGTTTATGTTACAGGTAAGTCACATGTGCATAAACATGGGTTGGCCACTTACCGAAGGCCAATGAAGCAACATACCGGTTACAAATCAATCGTACCGGGAAGGTTGGGTCAAAATTGTTCCTTTAAAAAATCCAAATTATTAGTCCTACATTAAAATACTTACTAGTATCGTCACTGTCCATAGTAACATTCTTAGAACTTGTTCCATAAACTCTACCGTTTTTATCAATGGACAAAAAGAGCTGCCATTTGGAGTAAATTTGCTTAAGTTTTGAAACGGTTCTTGGCTTCCTGTTAGTAGCTCTAGCTGATTTATAATGCCTCCTTCTAGGATCTGTACCCATCCGTAAATTAGATAAATCAACAGATTTCGTTGAGGTAACACCCCGTTTATTATTATCCTCCACAATTACTTTTGGCGTTTCTTTATTTGAAGCAATTTCTGTTTTGTCTGTGCTTTCTAAATTCAATGAGACGAGAGACTCTGTAACTGTCGTTGTTGATTCACTTTCAACCGTCCTTTTGGTAAACGACTCTGTTACAAAGTCTGTTTTATCCGTATTATGTGGAAAGCTAACTGCATGTTGCAGGCAATTCACAACCAGAAGAAAGTAAAGAAATGATCGCGACAATGAAATCACAAATTCCATTTTAAAGTATTCTCCACAACTTCCTCGTTGTTTAGTTTAAACAATTTCTCCTTTTTAATTCAATATTTTACAAATACTGGAAGTGGCAGACACCTCTGCAAGGCAAAATCAGATAAAACATTCACAATATTTCGTTTGTTGAACTTTTTGATGATATTTCTCCGCACATAAAATTGTTTCCTTCAAATGGTATTTCCTAGCAAAGTACAGCACATTCTGTGAACGTTTCAGACGACTTTGTATTCAGTCTCTATAAGCCCTGTGCGTGAAACAATCGAGATTAGCTTCTTTTTGTATGCGCAATACTTCAACCAATGAAATTCGTTAAGTGAGGCGGGGCTTCGGTGGCGAGCCCTGAACGTGTATAAATGATTGAAAATGAATCTGGTAATGTCGGTTTGCAGAACGGGTTGTTTAACCTTTTTCTTCAGTTCCACGGGTTACTACCGTCCATTTACTATCTGCAATTCTGTTGGATAGAAAAGTGTTTTATTGTGATTTTCTAAAATCTAATTTGTTTGTTATGTATTATGATCATTTATTTGTCAGATTATTCTTCATGACTTGAAAATGACCAAAAAGTTTATCACCATTAATTTTGAAATTTACCTGCTCATATAAAAGTAACATGAAATTTAAGAACTTTAGAATAAAAATTAGTGTATTTAAAACCTGTTTAATCAGATTTGTAAACTGTAAAATTAATTATAAATGCTGCCAGCCTTTTAATTTTTACTCATTTTTTTGCATATAATGTTGCAAAATTAGGGGTGTTTTTCTTAAATATTCTAATTTCGAATGGAATGATCATAATACAGTATATATAGAGCTTATTTCTTCAACATAAGCAAATTATTTTAAAAATATATATTTTTTTGTCATTTTTCAGGTTACAATACATCTTTAATTTCGTCAGGGATACCAAGAAGTCTATCTGTTATGCACGCGTAAATAAAGGCGCAAAATACGCACGTGCATTAATAGGAGCACCCACAGTTTTTGTACGCGCGTGGACCTTTACGCGCGCGTACATTCGGCCCGCCCCCCCCCCTCTTTTGAAACCAAAAAATGTATTTTTTTTGCACAATTTTGAATAAAACGGGCAACCACGCTCACCCGGATCTGGAAGTGCACCCCCCCCCCCCTTTTCTGTGTGACTTGGATATGCCCCTAATGGTTGCCATGGCATGGCCTGCGGCTGAGGCACCAGATCGTGAGGTCATTAGTTCGCTCCCAGACGCCGGTTCTTGTTTCCATGGACAAGAACCTTTGTCTACGTTGCTCCGTCCATGCTCTATCTACCCAGGAGTATAAAAGGCCCCGTAAGCGGAAAAGTTAACTGAGTAGTTTTTTTTAGATCAAGGAGTAAACACAGACTTATAATAACTCCTTACATGCATTTTCAACGCACAGTATTGGATGGGTTTGGTAAATTATGACGTCATAGGGTTACTATCGACGTCATCATTATCATTCATTATGTAAGGTGCAGCCATGTTAATTCGTTTTATCAATTGAATTTTCAATTTATTGTCACAAATTACTATGGACAATCCGAATTAATAGTCTACGGACTCTCATATACAAATTTCTAATTTACGAACCTTCTATTTTACAAACACTATGCAATCAATGTCGTATGCAAATAATTACCAATAATGTATACTAATTATCCGATAGGCCTAAGTTTCCATTGATTATTATTTTTGTTTTCGTTCTTATTTTTTCGTTTTCATCCTACTTAGGTCATTTAAACAGAATATTTTAACAACCAAGAGAACAAAACAAACACAAGTGTTTTGCAGGCATTTGTTGAACAGTTTTCATTATACCCTTCTTATTTTACGAACATTCTCATTTACAAACACCTTCCAACCCGAAGGATGAAGGTCGACCGTATGTTGTAATTAATGACAACAGGCCTAAATACAAAACATAAAGATAATAAAATACGGTAGGCCTACAGTATTTGTAAATTAAACATTTTTCTTATTACAGTACTGTAAACGGTAATATTAAAGAGGCCTATACAGTAGGCCTATTGGAATCATCGTGAAATATTCCTGATCAAAGGCGTGAGGGTTTTAATAGGCCTATAAGACGGACAAGGAATGAGGGAGAACAGAATTTAGAAATCGAATTGGGAAATTGGATTTATGTATATTATTGATTAGCCAAGTTGTACCGGTATGTCTTCTTGAATTCGGCCAGTGCCAGTGTACTAATGTCAGTAGTGAACCAGAACTCTTTTAGAGAAGACTCATAGTAGCCCAGGTTTTGGCATTGAGGTGTATCATCAGCGAAATGAG
>JAOTQE010071345.1:0-16932 GCA_025631205.1 Nesometra sesokonis
AATGTTATATATGTGGACCTCCACCAATGATAGAAGACAAAAAAAACTAAACAATCTGATGCATTAGGCCTAATGTAAATGATTGACTAGGATGATATACAAATATACCATCGAAAACAAATTGTGACGTCATTATTAATTTATAGTACTTACTATTATGTCATGGCTGTTGACATCCAGGATTGCGTGGAATGTATTCCCATCAACACTGTAATTAACTTCAAATGACGTCACCCACTGGGAAATACCTCTTACGGTATCACTTCGACCCTGTGTGATCACCCCCGTAACGGTTTTGATAGAGCAGAAGTTCACTTGAATCCACTGATTAAGATCATTTGTTGCCGATGACCAGGCACCATTTCCTCCATTATTCTTTACTGAATTTAGTCTGCCCCGATTCGGTCCAGTGTCACTATTGGAATGATAATGACTAGACGCCGTGATTTGTTCCGGTAGAATTATAGTCTCATCTTCAACTCCAAGATGGTCAGTGCAGTTCTCTTGAAAAAAAATTCATCGAATTTTAATTTTCAAGTTTCAGAGTGTAATAGAAGAAAGATTTATAATGTCTATGGTTAAAGATAATTATGGAGTGTGTGCTACCAACAGGAGCGGATCTGGCTGAGCCGAAAAGAGAGGTCGGTCCGGTACCTAGCTGGAAGCTGAATTTATGTTACTTTGTGTGTCTAGGGTCTGGGATTCTCCCTAGGACAGGTTTTCAAAATAGATTAGTTCTATGGTTATCTGGTATGATGATGTTCAAAGTCCAGTGCCACAAAAAAAAATTCAAGTTCAAGTAAAATTCTTCTAAGCCAAAATAGCGGGTTCGGGTCCGGTTCCACCACTTGGACCCGCGCCTGACCAAGCTGTATTTCGACAAAGCCAAAAATCATAAACCCATTTATTAGATGAAAATAATACTTATGCATAAGATAATAAGCATGTAAAACATAGGTTAAAATCTATTTATAAAACTGATTCGTCGTTCTATGTCCCCAAGGAGATATTTCTTGAATCTTCAGTTATTCAGACAGAATCAACCAGTACAGTATTCATAACCGCCATTGTCGTATTTCACCTACACTTATATTTTGACCATCGAAGAACAGAGCACACCAACTCTACCACATCACTGTCTTGAAGTCCCATGGGCTAAAGTCCCTGTAATGGGACGGTGACCTTGAAAGGGTTCAGCGATGAAAGGTGTTTACAAATTGTGAGTGGATCAATTCTGCTCTTAAATAGCCAATTTGATGCAGGAATATGTTAGAGACTGGATTAAATATAGGATTAATTTGATCTTAAGAATTCATTGCGGTATGTAGATAAAAGCAACAAAACAAAAAAACAAAAAACCCAAATTGCAAACCTGAGTTGGTCTAGCCATTTGTATAAGTTATGATTGTCTGGAAGGTGGTACAGTAGCATAGACATAATTTCTTAGCCTAATCAGAATACAGCACTACATATTTACGAAAACAACCCTATTCGTTGTTCGTCAGCTCAAATCACCAAAATAATGCTGCGTGGGTCTATCCTTCAAAGAGAAGAATATGAATGTGATTAGCTCCTAAAGGACTGCAAGAGCCTCTATGAAGTAGACGCAACCACACAGAAGGCGGGGTCAGTTAACTGTATGAGTGTGGAGAGTAATGGATGCGACCCTACAGAGTGCTGGCCCAGTTGAACTCTGAGTGTGGAGGTTAAGGGATGCAAAAGCGAGAGGGCGAGGCCAGTCGAACTCTAAGTGTAGAGAGTAAGGGATGCAACAGCACAGAGGGCGGGGTCATTCGAACTCTATGAGGGTTGAAAGTAAGAGATACAATTGAACAGAAGGAAGGTCGTTCGTAATCTATAAGTGTAAAAACTAAGCTCAGTCAAACTCTATGAGTGTGGAGACTTGCAACTGCTCAGTGGACTGGTAAGACGTACACTATGAGTGTAGGGAGGAAGTGATTCAACTCCTCAGACGGCGGAGTTAGTCGTACGTAGAAGTGAATAATAAGTGATGCAATCGCACAGATGGCGGGGCTAGTCGACTGTGTGAAGAGTATGTGATGCATTCGCAACAAGGGCGGAGTCAGTCGTACTCTATAAGAGTGTAGAGTGAGTGATGCTGCACCGCACAGATTACAAATAATGTATCGAAGAGGCGAATCCTTCGCTCGCCAATAATAAGTCAATACTCAACATGGACATGTAAAATGAACCGTGTAATACACATAATTTTATATGAGATTTATATATTGAGTTTTATAGCAAATAGTGGATAAACATAAATGACATGATAATTTAAATATATGGGCCTAAAAGTTTAGAAGCACATACTACTCTATGAGTGTTGAGAGTAAGTGGTGCAAGCAGCGCTCATAGGGCGAGGGCAGTCGTACTCTATGAGTGTTGAAAGTAAGTGGTGCAAGCAGGGCTCGGTTATTAAATCGTCAGTGACACCATGAACAGACACAAACTGTTAGGCGTGCGTACAGAGTCGCGTTTTGCGTCTCTGTACGCGCGTTTCTGTATGCACATAACAGTTTGTGCCTCCCATCTTTTTGAATAAACAAACTGGCGGTCTGTTAGAAAAACTAAAACTAACATTTGGTCTTTATAAACATTACCTGCGCATTCAAGAACTTCAAATCTCATGCTTATATGCTGATGCCAACTTGTTGGAGGAATGCGGATAGCTCAAGCGGATACAAGAGTAGGAAACATGTTGGTCACTTCAGTGTCTGAATCAAAATTCCCACTAAATTCCTATACCATATAGTTAGAATGACACTTAATAGTCATTGGAAAGAACATGTCATCGGTAAAAGCAGAATAAAAGTGGCGGTCTGGTTGCCAAACTAAAATATTCTAAGGGCCTACCTGCACATCCAAGAACTTCAAATCTCATACTTATATGATCATGCCAACTTGTTGGATGAATGCGGATTGCTCGAGCGGATACAGGAATAGGAAACATGTTGGTCACTTCAGTTTCTGAATCAAAATTCCCACTAAATTCCTATATAATATATTTTTAGAATGACATTTAATAGTCATTGTGAACATTAGATGAAAACGACAATAATGATTGTACCGTAATAATTTGATTATTATATTATTATTATCATTATCATCATCATCTTGATTATCATCATCATTACCACCATTACCATCATCATCATCTTCAGCATCATCATCATCATCATCACCACCACCACCACCATCATAATCATCGTCGTCGACTCGTCATCTTCATCATCATCATCATCAACATCAGCATCATCATCATCATCATCATCATCATTATTATCATCTTCATTATCATCATCAGTTATCGTCGTCATCAGCATCATCATCTGTCATCATCATCATCATCATCATCATCATTACTATTGTCCATGTACCGACGTTGTTTCTCTATGGTTTCTATGTTATCATTCTGTCATACTTTCGTACTCTTACGTCAATCTACCATACCCCATCCCCTACCCCCGCTTTCCTTTAGGCCTTACGTCATATCATTCTAACATAGGCATACAGCAGCCTTCCCTGTGATTTAAGTTTTATGTCAGTCTATCATTCTGCCATACTGCCTTGAAATCACTCTGATCTGTCGTCATACCATACTGTTTCTATGTCTGATGTCATATAATTTTGCTATCGCTTTGCTGTCATTAATACCCGACATCATCATATCACTAAGGCATACCATCCTGCTGTCACTTATGTTTTACATAATTCAATCATTCTCTACCATCATTTAATCATTAAATCATTTCCATAGCCCTTGCTGCCGTTATGGTCTGGAGTCATAACATTGTACAATACACAGGGGCAAATTTAGGGTTTCTTTTTGGGGGTTGCCAGTGCCTAAAGGGCTCAAATTTCGCCTACTGAATAGTTCAACCAAGTGACAAGTTTTCTATTTGAATTTGACAAGAAAATATTGTTTGCTAATTTGCGACAATTTTACCAGTTCTTAGTGTTCATTTTTTCTGCATGTCGCCGGCTCTCGTATTGTCGGCGACCCTTCAGCGACCATTTTTATGGTTGGCACGGTGGCCCCTAAAATCCCTGGATCTGAGCTGATGCCGCCTTATTGTCCTAGTCTATAATACTGAGTTTAAATTTTTGACAAACCAATCAAATTTACTGACCTGACTGACAGTTTCGGGCACCTTGACTCTCCAGTGTATTACTTCAGAGTGACGGCTCTGTTGTTAAACAATACGATCACCGGTAGTTGGCGGTCGTCTAACAACAGGGTCATATACGTGACTCAGTAAGTGGGCCCATTCATCTCTGTTCATGGTCTTGTCTTCTCTACTTCTGATCCATATGGCCTCTTTGATGCGTCTGCTGGTTTCATCATCTGTTCTGTCTATGATCTTGTGGTGGTTCTAATCAATGATGTGATTTTCTTTTATGGCTTGGTCCGCTATGAATGATAAGCTTATTTCCGATTGGGAGTCCTTTCGAGACTGGTGAGTATTTTCCCTCTGTTGTTGTACTTGTTCTGTTTCCTTTTTATGTTACTTAAGTCATGTCCCCAGTGTTCCCCTCAGTATCAGTGAGTCACATATATGACCCTGTTCTTAGACGGCCGCCACCTACCGGTGATCGGATTGTTTAACAGATCCGTCACTCTGAAGAAAGATACCGGAGAGTCAAGGTGTCCGAAACTGTCAGTCAGGTCAGTAAATTTGATTGGTTTGTCAAAAAGTTAAGCTTAGCATTATCGTACTTTCAAACCAAATGAGTATTTCCAGTTTTGTTCTGGTCTGACGTTATTATATCATTCTGCAATACCAGCATTTGATCGTGGGTCTGGGCTATGCTTTACTGAAGCTGGTAGGCATATTAGTCGATTGACCCCGTAACGATTAACATGTAGTGGCGGATCCAGACATTTTTTAATTGGGGCGGGGTGAAAATTTTAGCGACGACAATCGAAAAGTGTGACCGCGGTTTGTCAATTTGACAAGCAAAGAATAACACCAATTTCACAATTTTGCCTACATTTGCCCAAGAGAGCTATCTGCGCAGGGTCATTCGCGGGTATCTGTGACATTAACAGCTTAAAGGTATCAAGAACCTTTTGACACCACCCCCTTTAAATCCGTCACTGATGCATAGCATGATTAATATTACTTACAATAATGTGATTTGTTGAATTTACGATCGTTTTAAATCCGTAACCATCATCGTAAAGTACTTGATACGACGTCACCCACTGCAAATTTTGATTTCGACCTTGTGTAATCACCCCTGTTACAGTTTTTGTAACGAAGAAGTCTACTTGTATCCATTGATGAGAGTCTGATGTTAACGCTGCCCATGCACCAATGCCCACCGAGTCAAGGAATGTGTTTAGTCTACCTCGATTTGGCCTATGATTTTTATCAGAGATATAGTAAGTAGATGCCGTTAATTGTGCCGGTAGAATAGCTCCGTCTTCAACCCCAAGAGGATCCTTGCAACTCTCTTGAAAAAATATGTATAATAAACTTAAAGTTTAATATATACTCGATCGCTCGGGGGGGGGGGGGGCAACTCCATAGTAGTATTCACCGTGGATGTATTCAAATATCTATCAATTTACATTCAATGTTATTGACATTATTAACATCAATTCAAATCAACATAAGGATAAAGATTTTAATAAGAATGTGAATATTGATGATGAGTGCAATATAAATTAACGACATGGTTATAATGAAAACCAAAGTTATTCAGTTTTTATTAACGCATAATCCATTCAACCACGTAATATGGAAAACTCTCTTAAAAACAGAAGATATAAATTTAAACAAAGTTTGGATGAGAAACGTGAGAAAAAAAAGAAAATAAGGGCAATGAAATTATAAAATGATAAGCCTACATAACATTAGTCCTACTAATTTACCATTATAAGTGGAAGCTGAAAAGTAAGAAGTGTGATATATATGATATAATAGGCCTATAATGATATGATATGATATAACATGGGCTATTCTATAAATAAGGGACCATTAGATTGGCTAGAAAGTTCTATTTTCATTTAAATTGTTAAAATGTGTAATAATCTTCTAGAATTCGAGGAACTCTAATCAGACATATAATATAGTTTTATATACAACTTTCAATTGTATTCAACCAATGATATTGGCTCTACAAAACCACGAAAATTAATAAAACTCCCATTTCCACAACTGCGTATTTAAATGTAAAGACAGTTATTTAAAAAAACCAGTAAATTCACCATGCTATTTATGCTATTTTTAGTGGTTTGGCTCATAAATTCATATTAAAACACTATACTGTATAACGAAAATTATTGTTTTAATGGCAAGATAAGATAACCAACAGGGAAATACTCAAGAAGATGAAAACAGAAAGACTATTAGTTAAGTCAGTCAAACGTAGGAAACTACAATACTACGGACATGTAATTAGAAAAGAAGGGTTACAAAGAGAATTACTTGAAGGTAAGATGAATGGCAAACGTGGGAGAGACAGACCAATATTGGAATGGACAGACAACATCAAGGAGTGTGTACATTGAAGTATATTGACTGTGTAAGGCTAGCTCAGCAGAGAGATGTATGGAAATCCGTGATAGCCAACCTGCTTCGAGCAGAAGACACCAACAGATGAGATGAGATGAGTATTATCCACCGTCCTTTCCATAAAAAATGTGTATCGCGTCATCAGAATATTGATAGATCATTCATAAAATTATTAAAGCAAATCAGCATTGCGTGTTGGTTTATTAGATATTCTGATGTACGTATATATCGCACTCAGTAGGACTAGAGGCGTGTGTCTATCCAGGATTTGTGGGAAAGTAAGTGTCTATGGAGAGTCCAAACCACTCCAACACCACCGACCGTACAGAAAACAATCATAATATGGAACGTCTAGATGCCCGGAAATGGCATTCTTTTTCATTTTAAATTCTTTTGAAAATAACACAATTTAACTGAGATTGAAGCAATACTATGTCAATTATAGTAAAAGGATATTATGTTTTTTTTTAGACATTTTTAAAAATGTATTATTGTGTAGTATAGCTTTTGTTTTCTTTGTTATATTGTTACTTTTGGATGCACCATACTGATGTAGTATGTGTGCCACTGTACTAAAAGTGTTTCCAATAAATTTGATTTGATTTGATTTGACCAGCAATAGTTGTCTTAGAAAAATGGACAACGTAATATACATCCTGGCACGGTCGCATCAAAATTTGTGGTTTAAAACATTTTTGGTCTTAGATATACATTCTAAAAATTATTTAAAATATTTAATACAGTGCATCATAGCCTTTCTCACAGGCCTTACTGTCGGGTTTATTCACTTTATTGTTTGATTCATTTTAAGGCGCTAATTACGTCCCATACTTACTTATTTTAGTTTAGCCGTAAGGCCTGTTAAAACAGTTCATGCGTGACCATTCGCAAGAAAGAAGTGACGTATTTTGTCCATCCGTATTTAGCATGTGGGTGGTTCAAAATAATTACAGCTACGATCGACCAACCAAAATGCTTCCTTTCCGATCGAGGGAACCATCTAAAAGCCCAAGCACCATTTGAGAGACTACCAAACAACAAATTATACCTGAAAAGTATTCTCACGAATGTGATTTTTTCCTATTCTAATAAAAAAAAACTCAGTTCTGACCCCAGTTCTTATTTCTCGTGCAGTTGCAATCGTCCATCACATTGTCTAGGCATAGGCCTATGGATTTTTTTCTCCATGGTTAGACCCTAAGTCGCGTATGAAGGCCTTCGCTAACGCCAAACTTTGTTGAGAAGGAGAGTGATGCAATGGTATCACGTGATTTTCTAATTCAATCAAACGTGACGAATTACACCCGCATATCAGGTGCCAATCGTCACGCTTGAATGTTTTAACAGGACTTGCGGATACACTAAAATAAGTGATTATCGGACGTCAATTGCGCCTAAGCAATAAAAGTAAATTAACCCGACCGTAAGGCCTGTGAGACAGGCTAAGTACAACATGTCAATTGCCCATAAAATTTTGAGATGTGGTCTTTATATTTCTGATTCACAACACACCTCGAGAAAAATACAATTCTCTCGGAGATGACAAATGTTATATTACACCTCCAAACAGACAATATCTGTACAATGCCTTGCAATGGATAGCGAAATGAAGTTCTTCGTCAAAATCCTCGTTGGTCAGTGCGATACACTTCGAATAAACGTTCCGAATGAAATATCACTTCAGAATCTCATTTGAAACAAACCGTTCTCTTATGGAAGGCAAACAGGGTCAAAATACACTTTGGCGCAACTAACGATAGAAATAGTGAGGTTTTGCATACAGTATGTACAAAATACGAAAACAAAAACGGATACGTCACACTTTAATTTTTGAAAGTTGCTAAATGTGTTAAAAAGTATATGAAATGTTCCACCTACGAATTGTTGATAATCGTCCTAAAATATTCACCAAATGTGACAGATATTTAAGGTGCTCTATTCAAACGTTACAAGAATTTATGACGTATCTGTTTTCGTTTTCGTATTTCGTAACTTTGCGAAAAATCACGACTGACAATCAAAAAACGAACCGCGCAACTAATGAACGAGATAGCGCATACAATCAACAAATTCACATAATCAGTGATGGAACTCGCACAAACATCATATGAATTCACAAAAAGAAATTAAGAAAATGGTATATTTAAGATTTGTACAGTCAACGATAAAATTGGTCCATACAACGGTCAAAGATACCTATAACGAACCAATTGACAGATGAACCGTATCATTTGACATAATCAACCAGTGTATTGGAAAACGAAGTACAAAGCTTACACAAGCATACAAATTTATACAACAGTGATGTTATTGACTAAGCATGATCATTTTTACATTCAAATTTTAGCGCAGTCATACCTCATGTGTTAATTGTTTAAATTTAAAAAAAAACAACACAGACGAGCAACATTTTCGATCTTCATGTGCCACATTCTAAACTTTTTGCATCTCAACCCAGCAACTATGATGGAGCTGAAATGAGTGTGTTGTTATCTATAATTTTAGATATAAATTGAAGCACTTTTTAATGTTTTTAATGTTTAAGAGTGGCATTTCCAAGCATCTAGAAGTGCAATATTCTAAAATATTCATAGTGCCTACCTCAGCAACGCCCATGGTGGAAAAATGCACCATCAATTTTTAAATAAATGTATTAAGGACAGATAGAAACATAACCATAAAGAACACAAATAACACATTTATTTTTCGGTGTGACCTCTTCGGTCATGGATCAAAGGTCAAGGAAACTTTGATGCTCAATATCTCTTTAACCATCAATTTTTAAGTATACCAATGTAATTAGGACAGATAAAAACATGACCATAAATAACACATTTACAGTTTGACCTCTTGTGTTTATGGTTCAAAGGCCATGGAAATTTTCATGTTTAATACCTCTCTAACCATCCTTTTCTCTATGTATATAAATGCGTTAAGTGTAAATAATTCAAGAAAGCACATTTGTTTCACAGAATTACCTCTTTTGATCATGGGTCAAAGGTCATGAAAATTTGAATGCTAAATATCTCTGTAACCTTCAAGTTTTATCGATATAAATGTATTAAGGACAGATGGAAATATAACCACAGAGAACCATATAATACATTTGTTTTACCAATTGGATTTCTCAGGTCCAATGGGTTAAACTGAAATTTGATGCTCCACATTTAACCCAAATAATATTAATTATAATGATGTCCTTATGAAAAGAAACTAAATATAGATATACGATACATGATCTTTGGGTTACAAATATGTTTATTATAAAATAATATGATTATATGACAGTAATCTGATATGATTATAATATTACAGTTACCTGAACAGCCAAGGATTTCAAACCTCAAAGAAATACGACGATGCCAACTTATTGGATTAATACGGATGATTCGAGTGGATACAGGCATGGGAAACATATTGAGCACTTCAGTGTCTGGATCAAAATTACCACTGAATTCCTATAGAATAATTATCATATTGTTAGAAATACATTAACCAATCGTTTTTACCAGTATATACAATATGTTACACATATAACTTATTTTTGAATAACTCTAATGCAAACCTTGAAAAAATGGCCCTCTCACACATCCTCACCCATATATACCATTTATAACCTACATAAGTTGGACGCCATTTTAAAAAGCGCTCTCATTTTGGACCTTCTTATAGATTTGTTAATACAAACAGATCCTTTATGGATAACTCTCATGAAAATTAATGCAAAACCTAGTGTCAAACATGCCTCATTTGCACTTAAATAACACATATACACATGTATTATGATATTTTGGCGGCCATTTTGAAAACAAAACGCCCTCACACGGAAATTTGTTTGACAGCCAGTTTACTTCAGATATTCTTCTTCCCCATAAAAAACTGGTCTAGAAAAACCACATGAAAATTTAACCTTCTCCGGGTGGCACCTTCCTCAATTTTAACCCGGTCTAATATGGACATTCCAACTAAATTCCTAAAAAAAATTAAATACAACATTTGCGAAAACGGTAATAGTGAGGTTTCGCAAATTTACGAAACACGAAAACGAAAACGGAGACATCACACTTCCATTTTTGGAAGTTGCTAAATGTGTTCAAAAATGTATCAAATTTAACACCTACGAATCGTTGATGATCGTCCTAAAATGTTTACCAATTCTGACAGATATTCAAGATGTTCTATTCAAAAGTTACATGAATTTATAAACGTATCCGTTTTCGTTTTCGTATTTCGTAAAGATGCGAAACCTCACTAATAAAACTAGAGGGCACTAGGAGAGTGCATACCTCCGAACACGTCAGGCCTAATTCTATACAATTATCAGAAAAATGTTTGTTGAAATTTTAATAAATACAAATATTAATTAACGGATCTGACAAGTACATCTAGTGATTATTATTATAACTATGTCATCATCATCGTCGTCGTTTCCATCGTTATCATTGTCATCGTCATTTATTGTCATCGTCGTCATTGTTATCATCATCATTGTCATCGTCGACATTGTCATTGCACTTGATACCTCTGTCCAAATCATAATTTTCCGTTGTATATAAGAAATATTTTTTTCCAAAAAACCGCCTCAACCAAACTTGTTTTTATCTTATATGAATGAAAAGATCATCGGATTTATTTCCGAAATCGCATTGCCGACGATTGTATAACATCTCAACCACCCCTTATAAATATATATATTTTACGACCAGATTTTTATAAGCTTAATATTAAAATACAGACTATCAACTAATTCTAGACTATCATACTTGGTTTATTTGTGATTACAATTATTTATGTCACACAAAAGTAGTGCATTTACCTTTTAAATGATGAAATTACAATTTGGTGGGTAAATTACTAGCCTTTTTATAATATGCGCTTTCCTGTCACTGATAAATTCCTTTTATTCTGATTTGCCTATCATTCTATAAATCATATTATTATCTATATGATCAATCAAATAACAGTTTGGTCATTAATAATACCATATTATGTCAAAGATCACATAATATCAAAAAATATAAAAATTTTGAGGTATCATGGGTAATATAAATAGCAATTAGTTCACTTGTAACTGATCAATACAATTGTTCTTGGTTTTTTTTAAATATTACTTGGTTTTTCATGGATTTTAATATCAATTGTATAACAATGGGTTCATCATTAACATTATAAATCTCAAACAATATCATATTGTTGAAAGGATAAAATAAGTAAATTTTGGCGAAGGGTTGATAGATAACCTTAAGTGAGATTTTATATAATCAATGTCTTGGTATCATCGTGAATATACGATTGGCTATGTTTATGATCAATCCCATAAAATTGGACGAAAAATAACATAAAATTTAGGTCACATATTGTCAAGAATAAAATATTGAGTTTTAGAGTAGGGATAATAGACCGAATTATTAATACGTAAGAAACATATTGTCAAAAAAAAAACAATTCAAGTTTTTTTTGTGATAGGGATAATATAACCAATATAGCAAAGTACAGTTTTATGTGATCAGTAATTGTGGCAGAGCCGAACCAAATACGACATAAGCAAATGCTAGTTTTCCACAATAGGCAGAAATTAAAAAAATGTAAATTTTTCAAATTTTATTTTATTAAAAAAATATACAGTTTATACATTAAACTTTTATACAACCTTAACAATTTTCAAATATATGATAAAAAATGTTTTAAAAATGCAATTTAGAATGGCCTTGCTTTCTTAGTCAATACATACCGATAAACAATTTTCAAATACAGTTTTCTTGAAACTTACATTTTAAATGTTCAAACTTCAGTTTATCATAACTTCGCAAGCAAACATCCTATGGAACTGATTTCTTTTGCATGTTAAAGATAGTAATGTCACGTTTTATAATCCATAAAAAAAACTCAATTTTCAATTTTCTGACTTAATACTCATTTGGCTTGGCTCGACCACAATTTTGATTGTGGCATCATCCTAAAGGTAAACAGGATTACAGTAGGTACGTTTTAATATTAAGCCTATGACAATTGGTTCATTAATAAAATCATAACGAGTCAAAAGGTCACAATGTCGAAAGAGATGAAAATGTTGAGTTTTTGGTGTATGGGTAATATAAATAGCCATATCTGGACAATCATTGTATCAACATGTACATACCTGTATTACAAATTATCAGTATTATATTATTTATATTATATATTAGTAAGCTTTAAAACGATACAAAACACTATGGTAAAAATTAAACGCTGATCATTTGACCTTTGACCTCTTAACTATCTTTGCGAAAATACATTTTTAAATATGGGTGTATGATCTGTGTACAATTACCTATAATATAATAGCATATGACTATGTTCTATGCAGTAACGATACAATATTAAAAATGGCGTTTTATAAAATGCATATAACATTTCCCCAGAGAGCATCGAAGAGGACCTGTTTTATTTCAAAAATTCTTTTTTTTTATTTGATTGATACCAAGAACCTTTGTTAACCTGGTAGTCTCTGACCATGATACCAGTGCAGTGTTTTGGTGATTGTGACCTTTGATCTTTAACCCGTTTAAAATTCAGTCACCTTCAGTCGTGACTTTGCTCTTATTCTAAACAGTTTAATTCATATCGGCATTGTATGTCTGTCCGTCTGTCTGTATGTCTGTCTAGTTTTCTGTCTTTCACCACCTCTGCAAATATGTCAGTAAGATCATACTTACTACAACTTGATATCTGGCATCTTGTACTGGTTGAAATTTGCTACCATTAACTTCGTAATGAACTATGTATGAAGTCACCCACTGCTGTCGAATAGCATCACCACCACCCTGTGTTATCACTCCAGTTACTGTTTTCTTAGCGCACAAATTGGCCTGAATCCATTGGTTATTGTCTTGAGTTTTCGGTGTCCATCCTATGTTATTCAAGTTCAGTCTGGCATAGCGCGCTATCTTGTTTTTTTTATTAGTCGATGCCGTTAATTGTTCCGCTGTTATAGTACCATCTTCCATACCAAGTGGTTGAGTACAGTTTCCTCCTAAAGGTATTGAAGTAGTTAGATAAATCTAAAGCTATACTTAGCCGACATGGAGATAATTGTCGCTAATTTCCAGTGACAGGATGGCGACAGGGGCTACAAGGGCGGCTTTAGGAGGCGCAAGATTCTCCCCCTTATGACGTCAAAATTCATGATTCCCCTACCCCACTTATAAATATGCACCCCTTTAATCTTTTCTCAAAAAATTAAAATATTGAAAAACATCTGACTGAGGTATAATAGAAAAAGAGAGGTGAAACGCATAAAATAGACAATGGCCTTTTTGGCTTGTCTAATTTTAAACCGGATTGTGTGCGACCTTAAGATTAGAAATGTATCTTACTGGTTTTAAGCTTAGCAGCTAGTTTCTCGGTCAGCAATTGATTTGTTGTTTCAGTGGCGGATTTAGGTGGAGTCCTCACCTCCCCCCCCCCCCCTCCTTCCTTCAGCTTTTTTAAGCGCTAAAATACCTGCGCATTATTATTATTATTATTATTGTTGTTGTTGTTGTTGTTGTTTTTTTATTAATATTTTTGTTACGCTTAATATTTTTTACAGTTCTAATAGTCTAAAGGCTTTGAAATGTAACAGGCAGTTTCATAGAAATTTCTGTAATCCCATCGATTAGTTGGTCTTTTGGTGGACCGGCCAGTCAGACCCTTTTGTAGTCGAATTCTGTTACGTTTAATAATATGCCTAAGTCGTTTGTCAGTTAAAACGCATTTCCTTGTGTTGATTATCCCATTGGTTAATTAGTCAGTCGGTCACTTAATTTGGGAAAGGTCACTACTTAATAGAATTTCCCTCTTGTTTTTAATATCCAATTCTACATTTATGCTTTTCAGCAATCTTAGTTGTTGATAGGAGGTGAACTGTCATTTTCCCAGTCGATCTTCATTACGATTAACATGCTTTTTCTAGTATATGTTAGACTCAGCTGACAGTTAGACCAATAAAAAAGCCAAGTACTGGTTCCGATATAAAATTTAGGGCAACCTGCAAATATCACTGGCACATTTAAGGTGGGCGGGGGGTTAACAGGCTTTAGCCCTCACGCCCCACCCCCACCCCGAAACGAAATGTTTGGTTTGTATGACAATTAACTAATAATAATTAGATACACAGCGGCTGTATAGTGACTCCTATAGGCAAGGTCGGACCTGTTATTGCAAGTTTCTTTTTTTTTGTCAAAAGACCAATATGGGGATATGGATATATGCTCCCTAAATCTCAATCATGGATCCGCCCCTGATTATGGTCATGTCAATACATAATCAAATCCCTGTTTTTTTTTAATTACATCAAATGGAAATTACAGCTAACGTAGGCCTACCGCTGGCATCTATAAATGTTAAAAAAAAACTAAATTACGCAAACTAACCTTCATCCATATTTCTGATGGTAGCCAATGCGTTTAATGAAAAACAGACAAGAATCCCAACTGAAATGACATTTCCAAAAGGTTCATTATTGTAATATAAATAATTAAATGATTTAAAAGTGTACGGTTCCGCCGGCCAGAGAACCAGCGAAAGTGAAAGTGTTCCGGTAAAGGTCGGGGGTTTCCATTGGTTGGGAATGATGCGTTATTTCTTGGTCCCATATGGTCGAAAACGGCACTCCCATTTCTCTGGATAATATATTTTATATAAAACTCGTTAATGCGGTACAAACCAGTTTCAAGACCTTAAAATGTATTATTATATTATTTTTATAATTCATATAATGTAAAGGTTATTATAAAATGTTTGTAATTTTAATTTGAATTGTGATATTTATAAAAATAATATTTAACCACACAGCAAAACAATATGTTCTCTTGAGTGCATACTGTAGGCACAATCTCTCAGAAACAAAACAGTCATTCTCATTTTACGTGTTGAACTTAAAGATTATTGAGTTATATACCGTACATACCTATACATTTCCATGAACATCGCCACATGATTTTGTGAAAGATCCAGTTATGGTGATGATATTTAACATTGATGTCAAAGAACATAAGGTTTTGGTCCTCAACTGTAAACAAAATATTCTGTGTTGTCGGACAGAAAGCAATAATGCTAAAATAACAATCCGAGGGCTTTTAGTGTGCTGTTTTTAAAACAGTAAAGAAAAATACTATTATATTACTACTACTAGGGAACAGTTAAATTACACTGTTCCCTGATATTACTAGGGCGGTCTAAGTCAATGGTGAAAGATGGATAGCCAATTGGTCTCGTGATCTAGTGCGGCCGTCCCTATGATCAGTGCGCCGTTGAGCACCCAGATCAGCTCCCTCCACAAATCTCAATCAATTGTGAAATTAAGTGTTACTTGTCTCGTAGTCGGATGTGTCCGTAAGCTCAATCCACACGTCCCAGTCAATGGTCAACTTAGAAGGGAATTACTTGTCATGTGATCTGGTGTGACCGTTGGTCGCTGTGTCGTTAAGCACAAAATCAGCTCCCTACAAAAGTCTCAGTCGATGGTAAAAGATGGTCTTATTGGTTCCGTGATAACGTGTAGCTGTATGGTCATTGCGCCGAGCCCCCACAGCAAATCTCAGTTGATGGTCTTACTTTTCCCAGGATCGGGTATGGCCGTTGGACAATGAGACGTTGAACATTAGATCAGCTCCCTCCACAAGTCTCGGTTATGTGACAATAACGAGACGAGTGAAGAATGTGTCTAATTTAAGTTTGTAAGAATAATTATCTCAGTAAATATATAAATGCTACGAATTATAACTCTTCTAAAAAAACTCATCTGAATCGAAGAATCATACTATTGACATTTGGCAAAAATCGATTAAGGTTTCCATAAAGCTTGTTGATGTTATGATTGTTATTATGTTGATAATAATACATTAATTATAAAATTATTACAGGAACTTTTTAATATCCTTTGACTTTTTGTCTTACACTGTATACCACATCTTCGTGTCTTTGTTAAAGTACATGTCTTAATCATGAGTTATAGATTGGGTAACAATATTACAAAGTAATACGATCCAAAATCTATCTACAAGGAACAACTGATATTAATATTTTAATCAATTGCTATTTTGAACAATACGTTATCAGTTTCGCTATTATACTTGTTCAATCAAATGAATCTTGACGAAATTGGCGGTATGTATACGTGCTGAACAATATAATTATTTTCTTTCTCTTTGGTTTATTTCATTTATCCAATGTTTTTTTAGCTTCAGATAGACGGAGAAATATAACTACTAATCTGATTGATTAATTGATCGATCGATTAATTGATTGATTTATCGGTTGATTAATTGATTGATTGATCGATTGATTAGTTGATTGATCGATTGATCGATTGATCGATTGATCGATTGATCGATTGATCGATTGATCGATTGATCGATTGATCGATTGA
>JAOTQE010071356.1:0-16930 GCA_025631205.1 Nesometra sesokonis
ATTATTATAATTATAATAATAATAATAATTATTATTATTATTATTATTATCATTGTCATTAGTTACCGTACGTTTATAGCCTATTTAATAATTAATACAATTATAGTTAAGAATTACATACGCACTTTTTAACTCCAACTCCATACGGTACAAATGTATATTTTCACTATGGACATATTTCCAAAATAAAACTCGAGTTGAATTTAACTGAAAATGTAATTATTTTAAATAGGCATATTAACTCCAACCCAATACAAATGTTCTTTTTCACTATAGATATATATTTCCGAAATAAAACTTGAGTTGAATTTAACTGAAATGTAATTATTTTAAGTAGGCACATTTGTGTACATTTTCTTGTTTGTCTGTAGAATTATGTTGTGTTTTATTTACGCCAATGCCGAAGATAATTTAGATTAAGATACTGTAGACATTTATCACAATATAGATTCAATGTAATATTCCAAGAATGTCTTCAATTCGAAACGTTAAATAATCTTGTCTATACCTCACAGTAACAATTAACAAATGCAATTTAATAATTTTAATAATATTTACCTTATTAAAATTTTTACATAGACATTCTGTAAGTCTGTGATAGGCTCATTCGTTTACAGTTAAACAATTACATTGTCAGAAAATAACAAATTTAGGTGTTAAATGTATAAGTAAAAAATTAATGGATATTCTTCGAAATAATATAATTGCCTAAGCATGGGATGCATTTTTAATAAAACATTTTTATAAGTGTAAATAGTTGTTTCGACGTTCTTTATAATTATTTAGTTTTATGGGATTATTGTGTAAGCGTTAAATAGACGTAGGCCTATATCATTTTAATAATATAATTTAATCAGGAATAATGTTAATTTCTTTTTTATGATTTATATTATTCTAGTCTATTTTAAAATTTTAGCATTCTCTGTTTCAAAAAGTGAACTTGAAGAATCACAGTCCTCTCTCGGATCTACCGTCTTTTCGAGAGTTTGTTTTCAGCCGGTATTTACTGCGTTAAATATATTATTAATCTTAAATTATAGAAACAAATAAAACAAGATTATAGTGAATCTTCATTATTCTTGTTAATAAGCAAAATTGGAAATAGTGTAGGCCTACTGTAGGCCCTAAGCGTAAAATAAAATAATTCTATGGGTATATTTCGAAAAATGAACTAAAAACAACGTCACATCATTATCTCTCTCATTGAAGCTGTCGTTCATATAGAAACTTGTTTTAACTTAAATATTTCCTTTTGGTCAGGGTGCTTAGCCACGGTGTTAAATAATATTATTTCATTATTATAGAGGAATGTAATGCATTTCTTTGTTATTATTAATAATAATGTCTATACTTCAGTGTTCTGAAAGTGTAAAATGGGAACATTCTCTGGATATTGTTTCGAAAAGTGAACTAAATAATGCCACAGTCTCATAAACCTGAGTAGAAATAGGTCACAATGGTTCAGATGATATGTTTAGCGTACCACTCTGTCATCCATTAACGACTATTGAAAAATTCAATACGAGATAAATATATCTGATTTAAGCTATACTATTCAAATCTATAAATACGTAGCAATAGTGGGATATTATATAGGATACTTAGTACGAAGGATCGCTATGTTAATTAATGTTAATGACGAACTATCATTTGATACTGTAAGACATGCGAACGGAATTTAGAACCGTCGTAAGACACAAGGCCAACAATCCAATACTAATTATTATTCAATTATGTAAAATGTAACTGTATTTTTATACACACCAATTTGTTTATCGATATAGACCTACTTAATCTGGCCTGTGTCTATAATTTATTTTTGTATTGAGTGATTGAGTAATAAAACTGTATAATATTGTAGGCCTATACCTATTTTCAGTGGTACGGAAAATATTGCAAACACTTGGGGCAAACTATTAAGCTAGTTTGCGACTCGTGCATTTTTTCTTGCTACAATATTATCCTTCTCTCCGAAAAAAACATTCAGTATCGTGTAATTATAATACTATTAAATTAATACTAAGCGTAACAAATGAGCCTTATTAGAAAAATTCCCTCAATTAGACCTTAGCTTATTTCAGGAACTTGAATTTAGAACGGCTACATAATGTAAACATTTGCGCGCGTCATGGGACAACACTCCATACAAAAATAATATTTTAACGATATTTTTGTGTCTCTTAACTGTAGTGTCGATAATTTATTATTTAAATAGCCTACACAAGCGAGAAAAATAAAATTAAACAAACCTGAAAATCTTAAAATTGGTAATTGTCCGTATAGCTTCCTCTAATTATTTAATTCAAGTTCAAGTGTATTGTGCATTAAAACAAAGAGTTTCTTATGAAAATTATAATGTTCTGTCTCTAATTTTATTTTTTAGTGAATTAAACACCTTTGCAAAATGTGCAATTATATTTATTATTAATTATTAATTTGATCAGGGAACAGTTCCCTGATTTGATGTATCACTTATTTCTGTATTAATTATTATACTACTCAGTAACATCTTCAGAGGTATTGTTCACAGAGATTCCCGGTATACAGAACTGATTACAAAAAAATCCCACCAAAATAAATATAAAACAACATAATTATAATATTTGTACAAACAACAATATAAAATATAACAATTAAATCCCCCATCAGTCCAAATAAGAGAACCCCCGTGAAAAAAAATCTACCAGATTCAGTTCTAACTTTTCAGGAAGTTAGTTCCGCATAGAGTTGGATATAGTGAAGTAGTTATGCACACTGAGTATACCACTAAAACAATTTTAAATAGTAGGGACTCTGCCTCACATAAAGGTTTGTAAATGAGGGTTCGTTAAGAAAAGAACATTCAAGAGAAGAGTGGGTAAATTAAGCCATAGACTTACCTTCCAGCTTTTGTGACTATCATCTCAGTTCCTAAAGAATGGAACTCGTCCCACAATGCCTTCATTTCTAATTTTGCTTCTACGTTGCAAACTTTAATACTCATTGGTTTCTCATCCAACTTTCGTTTCCTCGGGGAAGGGGAAGCCATCTCACCATCCCCCTCACAATCATCACTTCTTGTTTTTATCGAATTTGGCGAATCGACTCTGTCGTTTTCGTCTAACTGTGGGCTAGAATCATTAGTGATACACCCTTCGTCCATGCTGCGTGGTTTCTGTGTATCTAAAAAAATACCGAGACTATGAGAGACCAAGACTAAGAGGCGATTACATTATACTGCAAAGAATAAATGAGATTTTTACTTCGTCTATCAATCTAACCCCTGACAATTGTGAATTTTTATGGTTTTAAAAATAATTATTATGATTTATTAAACAATGATTATTTTGCTGGTGAAAGTATCAGTGGGGTAAAAAGATTTCAATTCAATTTTGTAAACCATCCCATTTGATTTAAATAAAACTTTTCTATTTTAGAAAATGAAATTGTTCAGTAAATGGGGAAATTAAATTGTTTTATAATTCTGAAAGTTTGAGCCAATTCGTTATTGTTTCAATACCTCGTTAGAAAACAATTGGATATCATGAGAAGTTAGTCCTCTTCATAATTAGTACCCACAATAGGCCATATAGGGTAAAAGGACATAAAAAAAGAAATTGTACTTATATTATTATCGCGTTTTTAAAGCACATTTTTTACCCAATTTGTATACAGTATTCGTCAATACCTCGTTATAAGTTAATTGAAATGAATTCAATTTTATCAATATTATGTACCTATATAAGAATAAAAATGCCAATAAATTGAAGAATCACATCGTTTTTAGATTCAAGTTTAGTCACTTCTTACTGGCCTTCATTCAATTCCTGTACTTTAAAAACACTGCAATTATTACCGTATTGTTACAATTGCAATAATCATAGCAATTAAAATTAGCCTATAATTACAATAATTACAATAGTTAATTGTTAAATTATATTCGTACTTAGATCCTGTACATATATACGAAAGGAAAATAACTTTTATTCAAAGTTAAATATTCAGAACCGTATTATTGGCAATTTTAAATGTAATGTTATTTCTTATAAGCAGGTTATAAGTACTTTATTAACTTGGTTGTGTTCCGCAGAACTAATCCAATCATATTTGTTACTAATATTAATCAATACGCACATAATAAAACAGAAACACCTTGCTAATTTGTTTTGTAATAAAGGGTTTATATTAATAAGTTATCAACAATTAGCACTGTTGTCTGCTTTTGTCATAATTGCACCACTATTCGTAGATAGGTACTCCAAAATTATGTTCTAACATAATAGTTTAAAACAATTCATAACTTATGTAGTTTGACAACTAAATAAGTACGGATTAGTAGGAAAGTAACGACTTATAAACAGGATTAACAAAATCACACAGCATTTAATCCGACAATCCACTGCACGTTACGCGTCGTTGACCAGTTTATGAACGTGATGCGTCTTTGGTACGATAAATTCACGAACAGTCTACGAAGCAATGAAGCGTGACATACATTCTGCGCACACTCAGAAAGTTGTGAGATTGCGTAACATAGGCCTACATTTTGCGAATGCTAACAGAAATGAGCATACGCAACAGACATTCTGCGCGAACTCAGAATCTTATGAACGTGCGAAACATACATTTTTGCTAACAAACATAAGCATGCGCAACCCACATTCAGCGCACGCTCAACAAACCTGAGAGTGTGGAAGTTGATCTGCGCAGTCTTCTGGCGCGTCGTGTAATGGATTTTTTTTAATTCGCGCGCATTTTGTTGTATATAAAACAACGTCATAAAGTCGCATACGTGGTTACCGAGCCGTTTTACAACGGCCGGTCTGTTTTAAATAGGCGAAGAGTACTAATTCGTTAAAAATTTTATGTAAATTAAAATTGTTAAGTTGTTAAGTTAAAAAAAATGGTGAAATAGGCATAGGCCTATAAAGACCGAAAATCAACTCTAATATGTCCGTGTTGAAATGATGGAATTTGTCAGTCTCTTGTAGTTGTGAACATGGTAGAGTTGCACTCATTAGGCCGAAACCATCAATTATCATAGATCCCAATGACGTGTTAAAACAAAACATTACAATGACGTAGTGAAACCTACGTGAGGCTTTGTTCCCATCAATAGATTAACATTAATATTCTTTTAAGGTTTTTTTTATTTATCAGAAACTATGGATTAATATAATTTAACATTGCTGTTGAGAACAATTAGGCTGCAATCCCCACCCTCAACCCCGCCAAACAAAGTTCCTATTCCGGAGCAATACTTTGTAGAACATAGGCTCTGATTTATTTTAGAAGAAATCATGCGTGCCTACTACTACTAGATAATCACATAAGATAGGCCTATAGTTAAATAAATATCTATATACAATTATACCAACATGCATAAAAGAAGTACACGGTACTGCTATTAACGTATGTTTCTAAATCCATTGACGATATTGTACTAGAAATACCAATTTACACCATATAAACCCTAGCATAATGTTGAATCTATTGACCAAAAAAGGGAATAAACTATAAATAGACCTAAGCAGCAATAGTCGATAATTTTACATAGGTCTGCGTTTCATAAGCTAGAAGTAATAGGCCTATCACTAACGATTTTAAGATATTTTCGACACACTACAAATTCTAACACAAATTTAAGGCGGCGGACTATTACATTTTTTGAAGTAAGCAATTTAGTAGCACATTGATTTTAAAATTTCTTTAGCGTAGTTCATGTACACAACTGTGTTATGAAGACATCAGATTGGTTCATTGAATTCTGTATACAACATCTAATAGCTACTGTTAATATTATTCAAACTTACCAAATTAAAACGTGTCATCAATTTTGAGGAAACTCCCTGAAATGGGCCAACTGGGAATTTCGCTACTAAACAAATTTAATATGATTTACACATTGGGAAATGCAAAGCGATATGAAAAGCTCTGACTTGAGTCCATAATAGCTAACAAGCCAACAACATACACTGACCATGTGACGTGTTAATTATATAGGCCTATAACTATTTGTATGTTTCTTTGAGACTTGTTGTACAGTTGAGTATTGGAGTCGGGGTATTTAGCCCGACGGTTAGTTCCTGTCTTGCTGACTATACAATATCCCAGATACAATCCTCTCTGTTACTTAACTCCATCAACGTACAAATATACTGTAGCTAGCATCCAACTGAAGTTGTATTCGAAGCCTTGTATAGGATAGGTAGGGCCTACAATTTAGGAAAAAATACGGTACACATCACGAGTCTTAAGTTCCAGTCAATTATCTGTTTTATCTACAGAAATACATGTCGACGGTCGGTGTTATAATTCCTCTCCTAAGTAGTTTTTAATACAGAATGCTTTGTAGAACTACAGGATGACTACAGCAGTTCTAGACACACGTCAAACCATCTAGCGACACCTCAACATTGTCAAAATAAACACTAATGTGCAAAAACAACCACCGTCAATGGACAGGGCGAAAAACGCAAGCTCAATCAACTTGACAAGCTGATCATTAGTGCCTTCGATTGGAAACAACCATAGACCTACCCCTTGTCTTCCTGAATCAAAAAATGCAAAATGTCCGCACTCAGTTTAGATGACATTCGGTTAATTTCTGTTTAAATACTTTTAGGCTATCAAAAACAACCCCAATTAACCCAGCATCCCATCTGTTGTCAATGAACTACTACATTATACGTAATTACTAAAATATACTTTCGTATGGCAAGGACATTAGTATAACTTTGTGTGGCAATTATTATGCGATAGAAAATTGATCTCAACATATTGTAAACAAAGCGTGTAATGATTGGGCCTATGTACTTACAAATGACATAACCGTTAAGTCCTGTCTTTTAATGAGGCATAATATCCAATAGTAATAATGAAACCACGGTTACTGTATTGCATGTTCGAAATGCAATACTTCTAAAGTAGTCAAAATTATACAATAAAAAGTGCAATGTACCTCCTTTATATTTCTATGCCTATCCCACATACTTTGCATTTGGTAAGGGTTATATCATGCTTTATACTATTTAAATATGGACTAGTTGGTGAAAATCATAACTCCTTGAATACTACGCATCGAGGTGGACATTACGGTATGTAGCCAAAATTATATACAATTTACCGTTCCATTGTTTGTGATGATTTTGGCCCCATAGTACTCAGTTATTTAAAATTGACAGATTTTGCGTAGCCTACAAATCTAACATTTATATTCGATTCGTGTTATCCCATATTTTTCTTTGGATGGTCTATAGGTAATAACAATCACTAAATTGTTTTCTTTTAAGACCAAATAATTCTGCATTATAAACAAACAATAATATTCGATTAAAACAATGTAATATTAATAGGTACCTCTGTTTCATTTATTTTGATACTAAGAAAAAAGGTGTTTGGAGATAATTAGCAATGTATACTTTGAATTAATAAATGATATATGCCTAGGCCTATGTTAAATGATTTACCCCAGTACGCTATCGTGAGGAGTAAGTGTAGTCCGGCTAATTTCCCGTTCATCGTTCGTAGCCTACGTAATACGTCCATTAGCGTACTGTATTATAAAATCATTATATTATCTCTAACACTATTATAACCCAATATATAAATTTTCCATTGATAAAAGTATCCAACTAGAAATTATGTTGTTTGCAAAGTACCCAGAAGCCTATTTAACTACGGTATTGTAACTGTGTTTTGAAGAGCGTGTCTGACAGGCTAACTTTTCTCTTAAATTTGGCTACTTATATTAATAATTTTAGGTCCATTGTCCTTGATTTTCCTTGTTTTACGATTGCTTTTTAATACGCTTACATGACTGCAATAAATATACGATTTTTATGAGGTTTTAAACAATTTTGTCATGTTTCCCTAGAGCGATAAACCATAACAAACACAAGTATAGGCCGAAGTGGCATGCTAGTTTTTATGATTAATGACAATTTCGGCTCACAATAGTAGTTCGTGAGCTTTACAGTAAGGTTCCAGTAAATGCCTAGCGGCGCTAAATATTAAATCTCACTTCGGACTCACATGGTAAATAAATCAATGAAAATGCTTACAAATTAATAAAGCAATTTTAAAATCAATCTACTGGTGGTTAATTCTCTGTATTTTAATGTAACGACAACACATTTATGATAATTTGTCTATGTAGAACCAATGTTTTACGAATCAATTCATATAAACTATTGTGTTTTAAATTTTGAAGTGATAATTATGTATTGGAAGGGTTGTGTACATTCGATAAGCTATGTTAGTCCCAAAGGCAAAGCAAACAGTCTGGAAAGAATTTAAGTAATGTATAATATTATAGATGTCATCGAGAAGGATGTCGTAGGCTGGACATTATTTCAATTACTTTCCTAGTGTCCTAAACAATCTACTCAGTAGGACTATACAAGTATTGATGTTAACTGATAAAACAAGTTGAAATGTGTCAGCGCTTGCATGGAATATATCTCAATGTTCTAAACAATGTAGCGAAACGTAAATATTCACTGGTATCCAAATATGAAATATTGGATATTGAAAACAGTTTAATCTGTAAAGTCTTAAGAATCTAGCTTTTTGTGTTTTTTCACTTAAAAAAAAAACTTCAATAGGCCTATCCAAATTATAAACTTAGTCCTAAACATGTCCTATTGATAATTAGGCGTATACTTTTAAAGTGTTAGCCCTATTTATATCACTCCATTATAATGTTTTATTTACTTGATTTTGTGTATATATAAACTAAAAAGGTACCAAGACATAATTTTAGTTACAATGCCAAAATGTTGGATACCGGTAAAATGGTTAAATATACGAGACATAGCACCATGGCAACGGATGTAAATAAACACTAAGAAAACTAGTAAACAAATTGAGAGATAAATGACAAACCTGCAGCAGCATCCATCTCGTGAAAGTCTGACGTGTATCGTAAGGTCCAGTCCGGAGTGTTATCACCTCCACTGTTCTCAGATTCGGAATCTTTTCTGTCACTTTTGTTGGAGCCCATGATTAGTGAATCTTCGGGATCTCTCTGATCTTCATCTGGGTTTATTAAAGAAGCAATGCTAAATGCGTTTGCCCGCGGTGAAAGAGGATTTTGATCCGTTTGGCTTACAACATCCATGCCTCTCAGAGGCCGCCTAAGGAGGAGCAAAGACCGAGTAAACGGTGTTGACAGCCGAGAAAATACCCTCTAACTTCTTGTGTAAACAGATTGAACAAAATTTAACTTGTCTCATATGACGTTATACGTCTCGATAAATACAAATACGGAAACTTATAAATCAATTAACTTCTACCAAAAAGTTTATAACTTCACGATCATTTCACTATAACGGTTAACTGTAAATTATTATTGTATTTTGATAACTCTGGCAAGGTTCCTGGAACTGTCCTTAAAATCATCGAGTTGCAATATACAGCAGTGGTAACTGGTATTGAGCATGTAAGTTTGGTCTAATACAAACAAACCACCATTCCCCGGACACACAGGCTTCATAGTATAGGAAGGGGGCTGGACGTTAGTGTCTAATTAATTCCATAATACCTCGAGCAATCATTGGCCAATCGGTTGTTACGTCACTTATGCCGGTGACCTGCTCAACGCAATTATCATGTCACTATACTTGATATGAGCAGAAATCGACAAATGCATTAAAGTTTTTTTTTAATACGGCTGTCGATAACGAGTGGTGAACAAGCTAACAAATTATAATGTATCATCTTCCGTAGCAAGCCGCCGAGTGGGCAGGCTTAAACTTCATGGTACATCAGTTTTGTGGATTTCCGCTTAAATATACGTTCATCAACATTGGCTTCAGCAACTACCAAACTCATACAGAACCAAATAAATCTACATACTGCCCCCATCGGTAAATAAAGTTTGGATTTGCTAACTTCGGGTTGAAGTTTAAATAGTTCAACTTAGTTTAGCTATAGCTGTAGCGCTTATTTGAAATCAAGATTTTTTGTTTAAATCGTGCTGTATTAGCATGTATTCCCCGGCCTTATTTGTAGATTTAGTGTCAAGCCTATATATGTTTGAATTAGGCTATTCTACAATAAAGCATTATAATCAGATTTTTATATGTTTACGGAGTTGAAAACAATGTGCCTTCCTTCTATTAATAGGCCTATATTCGTAAATCGATTGTCGGTTTCAAGGCCGAGGTTGAATGTTAATTAAATCATCTAATGGTCGAATTATTAGATTCAATGTTATACAACAAATGATCAATTTAGTTGCTGCTGCATGCTTACTATCTTTCCCTCAAATGGTATTTCACCGCCCCACACTTCGTTCAGTCTTGTAGTTTGTGTGTAAACATATGTAAAGTATAGTATTAGTATTAAATTATATTTTATTTCTTACAACTATGAAATTATATAAAATGTTATTATTTTAGATTTTTTTACATTTAGACCTAAAGGCATTATAGTATAGCCTATAGGCCTATCTTTTTTAATTTATTTAGAATTGTTCTTAAGTGTAACTGAAATTGAATTAGGGTATTATATCATTTAATTCCCTCCACTTTGTTTTTTTTTTTTTTTCGATTTTAATATTTCCCATTTTATTGGCTAAACAGATTCATCCCGAAAATTGTAGGGAGTAATTGAACATTTTGTGAAGAGGAATTGAACACGTGCGTACATTTCAATTAACGTTACAGTACAAATATAATATCTTACCCGGTCGACCAACTAACGCTAAAATATAGAACCGATTTTAGAAGGAATGAACAGTCGGAAATTTGTCAAACGTTTACAACATGCCTTCAACGTATAATTTCAGATTAGGCCTACAAAGTCAAAGTTACCCGCTCAGCTTGAAAATATGCCTACAATTACATAGGCCTAATTTAGGAACATTTGGAAATTTGTAAAAAAAGATATAAATGATCGATTGACAAAAAGCTGAAGAAAATAACAAATTAAAACAAATTTTACAGAGTCGGAGCTCCCATCGAGATTCGAGTTATCTACTTGGTTTTGCTCTTTTTGTTGAATAAAAAATAGTAATTTAATTCTCCATTTTTCTGGGACATCAATATTTTTACTTATATTCATATTATGGAATTATTTAACTACCGACAAAAATATGCAAAACTGGCATTTCGTTGAATATCTACGTACATTGTTTATCCTCATTTGTAATTATTTGTATACCTTTTATTTTTGTTGTTTTAAAGAGCACATTAAATATATAAAATTTATTTAAAAAATAATGCAATTTGAGAATACATTTATGTCAACACTAAATCCCATGAAATTTCAATTAAACCCATGGATGTACAGTACTTGGTCATTCTTTGAAGTGACATCTACATCTCATCTACGGCATATAAAATTATGTGACTACCTTGGGAATGACAAGAACTTCGCACGCAATCCCGCAATTCCAATCTGAGCCGCAACATTCTTTTAATTACAACCTGTGCACACTACCTTACGTCATAACAATACAGGGTTGTTAACTTTTAGATAAATTTAAACATACACATTAATTGTATAGTTACATAATTAAATGATATGAAGGCTATTCGACGATATAATATCTAAACATAAACTCTGTAAGTAATCACTTAGAATTTTTACTTAGAACTTATCATTCTAATCATTTTTATTCATTGTTAATCAGTATCCCTATTGTGTAAATGGAATATTCCTTATGAAAACGTTACATGTGAAGCATCGTGGCACCTTAAAAAATAATGTTTAATTAAATTGCGTCTTTACTGTAAAAGTATCCGACAACTTTCAACACAACGTTATGTTTAACCTTTGGTTTGAAGAAATAAGCAAAATCTTGCCTAAAACAACTAATTAATTACTATAATAAAAACCAATTTCCCAAACATTTGAATTTAGTTAACTAGATAAACTCGATCTTTCCAGACAACTAGTATCACTAAATCGATAAACAGTGTTTCGTATGTTTGATCACGTCGGCGGTAAGAAAATAATTGTTATATAATTGTTAAAAATATTAAGTTTAATTTAGGTTATTTTACTTCTTATTTCAATTCTTAAAATATATCACATTGTAGGACTATACCTGATTATATAGTTAGGCCTATCATAAATACTTCTTATAAATTAAGTCTTTAATGTTAATATGATAAAAATAAACGTTTGTCGAATAGGTATATAGACCTATAAAATGTTGCGAATATCTCAAAAGCATATTATAAAATGTTATTAATCGTTAGGCATATATACTCAATTAACTTAGAAATTTTCCCCATTTAAATTATTAGCCTATATTAGGCCTATAGTTTAATTTCAATTTGATTTATTTAATTTTAGTTTTAAAACTTTTTATTGTCAAAAAATACATGCTTTAATTTTAATTTTGGAACTTTATATTTATGTTGCGGTACGGGTAGTTTGCAAGTCGAATGTTGGTTTTTGCTCTAATTCTTTCTTTAAAAAATAGAATTTTATTTCTTTAGAATGCCTACAGTTAAGAAAACATAAGCGCTTGGGCTTAATTTAAATTGAATTAGACCTACTGTAGGCCTAATAATAGGCTAGTTATTAAATATACTCTAAAATCACAACAGCAAGTCAGTCCATACGTCTCCATCACTATACCCATACTACCAGAATTGATGCAAACCTAACCGGCGGAAGTCATACAGGCCATAATCATAAGCTGTATTCGATTCGTTTGGGACATTACAAGGCAAATAATTGCTGTATTTAATCGTTAATTTTGTGCATTTTCGTACGTACACTTTTCGGTAGGTGTGACTATGTGTCCAAATGTTTCAACACAATCGAATTCGTCCCTGAGAGTTCCCCTTCCTATTTATCACACTGGCCAAGCAATATCTATTTTTAGCAGAACACGCTATAAATTTTTAATTCTTTGAAAAATTTAAAATAATTAATAGGTGTGGGCCTGGTGAACAAGGAGTCATTGCCTATTAGTTCACATGCTGTAGGAAGATGTACTTTTTTGACTAAACACTCTGGATAGTTGGACAATAATCAGATAAGAATAAGCCACCGTAAATACTAATACTGTATGGTGTTAAGCTTATGTATAAAGCGTCTTTGAATAGTGTTATGGACGTTATATATTGATGATATTATACCATAATTAATCATTTATTGTGCTTAATCAACAACCAAATTTTTTTATTAAAATATTTCATATTCCAATGCTATTCTTCCTTGGATTTAAAGTGTTAAAGGGCCCTAACGGCGGCTCCCCGCCCAGGTAGATCTATTTCCTTCAACCATACTTCAGCCAAACAATCATATAGCTTTTAACTGTATCACGCAATTGGCTTCCATGTAACCAGACCTACATATAGACAAAATCCATCACTAGTTAATAATACCTTAAACATTTTTTTAAGTTGGTTTTAGCTCCAATGGGGAGTTCTAAATGTACTTGTCTGATTAATTGCAGAGAATTTGTTTAATAGGGATGTTTCGCAAATTTACAAAATACAAAAACAAACATGGATAGGCCTATTTCACACTTGTTTTTAATTTGCTAAATATGTTAAGAATACCTATCAAATTTTCCACACGAATCGTTAAGGATCGTCCTAAAATATTGACCAACTATGACAAATATTGAATGTTTTCTATTCAAACTTTACAATAATTTATGATGTACCCGTTTTCGTTTTTGTATTTCATAAAGTTGCGGAAACTCATTAATGTCTTTTTCATCGGAGTTATAAAGGTTCTGAGAACTCGTTTGTTCACCTATCCTTAAGCGTTATGGCATAATTACAATTTCGACGAATACATTACCGGCAGCTCTTAATTAAATAGAATGATCTGTCAATTTTATCTAATAGATTGATTGTATTGGCTGAGATTCCCTCGGGTATTATTAGTCGTTGCTTAAAGCATACATTAAGGTTCCTATCTTGTAAAAAAAATCATATAGGCCTACCAAAATTATTCCATGAGTGAATCTACTTGGTTCAAAATGTAGGTCTATCTTAAAAGATATGTTATGTGTTTACGTAAACAAATTTAGTTTGTCTATGGTGTTAAACGAGTTTTTATAATCAGATTCTATATTTCTTAAAATTACAATTGTCTGTTAACTGTTTTAAACTAACAATAAAACTACTTCAAATTTTAGTTTCGCTTTACCAGCTGACCCTTTAGAAAAGGATAAATTTAAATTATTTTTTTAAGTTTTGGATATATGCCTCATTGTGTTTTTTTTTTCGAAACTCCTCATATTAATAAATATTTTTCTTGTGTAGGCCTATCCAATGATTATTGTAAATTATATAATTTATTTTTATATAGGCCTAGTTTTATCAGGTGACTATGATTTATTGCTTATTCAAATTTAATTTAGTATTCATCCACAAATTTATTAAGTTATAGGCCTATTAGTTGAGTTTATATTTAGGCCTATTTTCATTCGTGGAAAATAAATAAAGTAAACAAACATCACTTATGAACTTAATAGGTCTAATTGACAGATCTTGGGAAAAAACATATCGGTATCTTTATTACCAGTTCCTTGTATTTGTTTATATATGAAATTATGTGTAATACATAATTAATTTAGCAAAATTAAAAAAGGAATTCTTTAAAATATGATTAAGTAAAAGATATACAAGTACATGCTTTAAAAACGAAAACTCTTTTTATATGGGCATTTGTAAATGAAGCCGAAACTTTTGACTCAACATTGTACGAATTAAACTTTAAATAAAAACAACTACGAAAATACATTGCTTGTAGATGTTAAAATTTAAAAAAAAATCGTTTTCACACAATAAATAAATATTGATTTTATTTTAAAAACTATATTGAAAAATACTTTTAGTCGCTTTATCAAGTTAGCTCATAGTTGCGAAAGAAGACACCTAAAGTTTTTTCCTCGAGCTTTACTGATGAGTGAGCTTTGTACCAACTCAACAGAAGTAGAAAATGTTGAGGCCTGACTTATGCTATCTTTATATGAAAATATACCGTAGTAGATGTTAGCAAATAAATGATGATAAAATTAAAGGTAAAATTAAATTAAAATAAAAAATGACTTACTATTACCGTCCTTCATTTTAACCAAATAGAAATAATCACAACCGGAGCTAAGTGAAGTTCATAAAAAAGTGTTGGAGGAACGAAGTGACTTTGGTGTTTGACCCGATCAACCAAAACATTAAACGCGCATCGTATAATATGGGGGCGTGTTGCATTGTGGGATTGTTCAACCATGGCCATTTTGAAATGTATCAGCCGACAAAAGAACACGTTTTGATATTAAATGTCAAGATTGTTTCTCGATTTCTAATTTACATCTTTCAGGTAGGGTAAATTTGCTTTTGTTAGGCCTACGTTTCTATTTTTTTAAAATCACGAAAATTTAATGTCTTGATAAAGCTGTTACTGGTCCCCAAATTAATTAACGAATAAACAAAATTAAACAGTATAATTTTTATAAATTTTATTTTATCATCATCATGTTTTTGTATAATTATATGTAACGCATATTAGAAAAATATTCTTACTCTGTTGGTTGTATTGATTGAATTACCTTCTGAAAGTTGTTTTTAAACATCCTGTTTACAACAGAGTAAAGTGAAATGACAATGAATTAAAATATACAATTTTTATTAAAATTGCAACTGGTTTAGTGTTCTGTAAGCCTGTTTTTATTAAGAAACATTTATTTTTAAGTGGTATGAGAGTTTTACGGTTAGTAAAGATGGAGAAAGCATTTAAAAAGTTCATTTTCCCTGAAGCTAGGCTTGACGCACAGTGCTATAACAATAAGGAGTTGTAAGCATATGATTTGGTAATTCCGTTGTACATAAATTTAAACTTGAGGTTTATCTTTAACTGGAGGTAGATCTGCTTGAGGTAAGACCAGATCTAATATTCAGGGTGGTCACAAAGGTAAAGTAAAGTCATTACCGATGGCGGTATATCACTTATTGCTATAACAGAGGTAACGCCGCAGGGATTACCGTGTTTCGTCAGCAGAGATTTGCACTTTCTGTGCTGGTCGCCGGAACTAGCGCAGGTACACATCAGCCTACGTACTTGATATCTAAATTAGATGAATATACCTAATATCAAATTAAATGGCATAAACTGGATATCATAAATTATTCTAGAACTGTAGCATTTCCTTGTATACCGAAAAAATACTGCACTTTATATTGATAAATCTTAGAAGCCTCTCCTCTGTTTTTTTTAGTAGAGCTTTGCACTTTGGTGTTATTCGCCGGAAGTAGCGCAGATAACAACCGAGATACATTCAAAATAACAAAAGTTAATGAATAATCCTAACATTATAATATTATAAATAACGTCACCGTAACATTTCCTTATAAAGTTGAACGCCAATGGGCTTAACTGTGGGATTTTGTTTTTAAATCAGCTTTTCATGAAAATGTCAGTATTTGTATTGTTCCATGGGCAAAATGTCCTGGTGGACGGGGTTCACATTGCCTCTTAATTTTTTTTTTTTAAGGGAGAAGAGAGTGTCCCTCCTTATTGAGGCCGAAGCCTTCGAAAAAGACCATGCCATGGGATGTTCATCTTTTCAAAAACAGTATCATTTCTTTCTAATAGCACGCATATCACTTCATATGTCATTTAAATCTGAGACAACAATTCACTCGGCCTAACCAACATTAGACTGATAAGAACCAGTAACATATTTTATAGTGTTCTTAATCTTTGCCATCTTTAAGCCCCATTTTGTTATTTCGGTCTTATTTTACGTACTTTTAAAAGATAAAATTACTCTATTTATAAGCCTACACTGGGTTGTTTATGTGGACGCCTGGTTTGAGGGAGAAATAATGAATATTTTGTGTTACTCCTTGATGGCATTTCTGATTACCGTTCATTACAAAAAAATTTACTATTCATCATAAAAAAAAGTATATTCAACCCTATCTGGAAATTTTTAAGGTTTTTTTTCCCTTGAGTCTCATGAATTAAACAATAT
>JAOTQE010071367.1:0-29523 GCA_025631205.1 Nesometra sesokonis
TACTCAGCCTCGTTGGCTACGTTCAATACCTTGCTCAGCTCCGGTGATATACACCCTAATCCCGGCCCCACCAACAATGATCGTCAGAATGGTCAAGATTTAAATAGGAAATCAGTTATATATCATATCATATTTCATATCATAGGCGTATATCATAATCAAATCATATCATTATTAATACTAAGATATGATAAGTAAATATTATTAAAACAATTATCGCTTGTTATGAAATTATTTAACAATTGGAATTATAATGCATTTTGCTATAAATTAAAAGAGAACTAATTATTATAATTTTATTCTTGTACTCTGAGATTGAGGTCGATGTTGATAAAAAAAAATAATAATTTCCAAAATTTCCAACCCTAAACATAATGTAGCGAGTCAATTCAAATAATTTATAGTTTTTGTTGTCTTTGTCCCCAGCCAATGAATGAAATTGATTTGGATAAAAACTGTTGAAGGTATCACGCTCACAAAATATGCATTTTGAGATGATAGATGGGATTGATTTGTGGCATTTCCACGCAATCCAGTATGGCTGCTGTCAGCCATCTTGGATTTTTTTGCTGCATATCTTGTGAACGCGTTATCTGCCACAGCTTTTATCCAATCCAGATAAATGCTGCACAATGGCTTGGGTTCATTGAGAGGACGACAGGATTGACTTGTGGTACTCCACCTAATCCAGTATGGCCACTGTCGGCCATCTTGTATTTTCTGGTTACAAATCTTGTAAACACGTTATCTTGAACAGTTTTTATCCAATCAAGTTTGTTTTAGCACAGTGGCTTTAGATTATTGAGAGGACGGATGGGATTGATTTGTTGCATTCCACGCAATTCAGTATGGCTGCTATCAGCCATCTTGGATTTCCTTTGCTGTACATCTTGTGAACGCGATATCTTCAACAGCTTTTATCCAATCAGGTTAATTTTGCAAGTGACTTGAAGTCATTGAGAGGGCAGATGCGATTGTGGTACTCCACATAATCCCGTATGGCCACTGTCAGCCATCTTGGATTTGTTTTTTGTTTTTTGATACACATGTTGTAAAAATATTGAATCCATTTTATCCAACCAGTTCAATTTTTGCAATGTGGGTTTAGGTTATGGACAGGTTTAATGGTATTGATTTGGAAAACATCATCAGCTCTTCCGACTATGTTGTCGTGCTTCCATCAATGAAATACATCAACGACGCCTTTCTGTTACGGAAGCAGTCTGGATTATGATTATGGTACTCCACCTAATCTAATATGGCCACTGTCGGCCATCTTGTATTTTATGGATACACATCTTGTGAACGCGTTCTCTTGAACAGTGTTTACCCAACCAAAGTCAATTTTGCACAGTGGGCTTAGCTAATTGAGAGGATGATGTGATTGATTATTCCGGAAACTGCAGAGTTGTCTGTTTCCGTGAATTGTAAAAACTTGTGTATCAACGTAAGATTTTTGTTCAGTTTCAGAAAACGAATTATGACCTTGAATTCCTACAACACATTACGGTACCACAGAAAGTTGCGCTAAAAGGTATAGCTTTTGGTGGGGGACTTGTAAGCACTTCAGTTTGTATTTATTAAAATGAATATATAGACCATTAGTACTAAATTAAGATATTTATCAAAATATGTGACCAAATAGTAATTTATTAATTAATAAATCTTCTCAATTATAGATTTTCAACTCTGAAGCACAATGCGATAGAGCCAAAATCAGATATAAAAGTAAATAGGCCTATTATTATTTTAATAAATCTTGAATTACCGTAACTGTTTTAATAAACTGTTTTAACAACGATATCGTGAAATTAAAACTTATATTCGTAAAAATATATTCGTAAAAAACATGATGTGGAACAAAAATTGCAAATGCAAAATACCAACCTAAAGTACTGTTACCATTAAATGTTTGTTCGAGATTCCTTACTCAACGCGGTTATAGGAACGACTGTTTTATAGAAATGTCTAATTTGAGTGACTTTTCTAAGACAGTGTGTTAAAGCCGACTTTATTCGGTAAGTTAAGACCGCCACTTAAAACTGTTTTATAGCAATCCGCTCCCGATGTCAGCAGTGGCGGATCCAGGATCCACCGAAAGGGGGTAGGGCCCACTTTCAGATCTGGGTGGGCGTGGTTGCCCGTTTTATTCAAAATTGTGCAAAAAATATATTTTTTTGGTTCAAAAGGGGACCCGGGTCCGTTGTGCTCCCCCTTGGATCCGCGTCTGGTCAGACTAGTCAAGAGGTAAGAAATGCATCTCCTTGAAAAATTGTCACATACCTTTTCAATGTTTGGAAGTTCACCAGATTCAGGGCCGTAGCCAGAGTTAAAAAACACACGAGGCGAAGTCTGGGGTCACGTAGAATTCCAGGGACTGGAACCCTCTGTCGGAGGTCAGAGGGTGATTCTTTCTTAAAAAGCCAAATTTTGAAAAATTCAGACGAGGCGACCGCCTCGTCTGCCTCATGCTGGCTACGGTACTGAGATTGGAAGAGTAATGTGATTAAGGAAGCCAAAATTAAAGAAAGTGTCTTGTTAGATCAATGATGGTAACATTCTTCTTGTTCTTCTATCTTGTCAGATCAATTTGAAATTGAACAACATTATGGGAATTAGATTAAATGTTTTGGATTAGGCCTATAATAGCTAGGTTTCGCAACTTTACGAAATACGAAAAACATACGTAATAGATTCTTGGGGACTGAATAGAACACATTGTATATCTGTCACAGTTGGTCAGTATCTTAGGACGATTTGTTGTAGAAAATTTGATGTTTTTTATATTTTTAAACACATTTAGCAACTTTAAAAATGTATATGTGACGTATCCGTTTTCGTTATCGTATTTCGTATATTTATATTTACAATTATAAATACCACTTCACGCTTGTTTGAAACACATCGGCGAGTTTTTAGTCAGGCAGTTGTCGGTTGGACGTTTGTCCAATCAGTTATTCAGTGAGCGAAGCCGATAGTTGTTTTTATGTATATCCTATGTCTTCATTAGTGAACATTAGATTTGTCGTAATTGTAATATGTCGTAATCAGTTACATCATGATTTCTCCATCAGAACACTAAAGGTAAACGTTAAACAACAACAGAAACACAAACAAACACTTCTTAATGTATTCATTTCTTTTAAGATCATTTTTTGTTGTAGTAAACATCTTCCTATCAACTTAACAATGACCAGTTATAGTATCTATATTGGAATGATCATTACATTGATATTTTGCTTTACATTAATGCGAACAAATACAGTAGCGACCTGCGTGACGACCTCACTCAATACTAATAAATATTTCAAAATTCCAACTGCGCATGTGCTCTATCTTCAAAGTCTCATGTCAAGCATCGAACACCTTATTCATTGCCAAGAAATATGCGAAGTAGTGTTTCTGATGGTTGGAAATTTTGACGGCCGATTTGACCTGGCTTGACCTTGGTAATTCATGCGAAGTTGAAACCGTGAAAAAGCTCATTGTATTATATTGTTTGTTTACTGAAAATCTAAAATTACGGCAGGTAATTTCGCCTTAATGACGCTAGCTACATTTATTTATCAATAATATTATTATCATTATATATAACATGTTCACTTTATACAATAAATATAATTTACGTAATATTCGTAAGATATGTAGACTTGTTATATATTATCATTAACATCACTAATACAGTGACTTAGAATAAATGCAAATTTGACTTGCCATATGTCTACAGTTTATCTACAATTCAATATAACTTACAGCATTTACGTTTCATTATGATACACACTACATTTTTATCAGATTAACGGAACCAGTGATTGTTTCTTCGATAGCACCACGAAGATGCAGAAACTGTTATGCACAGATAAGTGCGTGATGAGAGGCAAAACTGACTAACCAAAGTGTCCACAGGTTGTATCTATACGCGCGTCTTTTTGTATGCGGGCGTGCAATGATGATCGCGCGTAACAGTTTGTACCTCTTCGTAGCATCAATGGCGATTTATAAGTAGGCCTCTGCCAATATGTACAGTCACAAATTAGCACCTCCAATCGACTTAAAATCTATAGGAAACCAACCATTTCTGTACCACATTCGGTCTGGAATTTTATTTCCAAGAATGTTTGTGTTCTTTTACCGTCTGCACCTTGGTCGGGTTTATCATAATATTTTTTGATTCTATCATTTTTACATTCATCCAATACATTAATCCATCTGTTTAAATAGGAAACCCTTTATTGACTCGATATTCATTCATCCATACACTATCCACCTTTTTATTCAGGAATGTAGTCATCTATTCATCCTCAACCATCATTTCATTTATACCTTCATATACATGTTCATTCAACTTCCTTTCTATTCATCCAATCCATCATTTTATTTTAAAATATATCAATCCATCTATTATATGGATTTATTTATCCATTCAATCATCAATCCAACCACTATTCAATCCATTCATTCACACACGTTTTTATACCTTCACAATACGGGTCACGCATAACCCGATCGTCATCACGAAACATACATGTTTTCAAACAATAATACATCAATGTTTACACTTACAATTTGAGGAAAATATCCCATTTGCTCATTTGAACAAGGTCATGGTGTTAATAGGGAGTTTCGGCAATTTTATGAAATACGATAACTCAAACGCATATGTGACACTTAAGTGTTTGCAAGTTAATAAATGTGTACACAAATGTACCCAGTGTTCTACTTATGAATAATATGATGATCGTCGTAAAACACTGATCAGCCAGATATATAACGTGTTCAACTCAAACAGTAACAGAAATTTATGACGTTTCCGTTTCCGTTATCGTTTTTCGTAAAGTTGCAGAACCTCCCTTTTATCAATCATAGATCATCCAAAGGAAGAATTCCCTTATTTAAGAGTTCGTACTACAAAATTCGCAATCAAGACTTCAACGCATGGAGACATCATACAATGATGCAACAAGCGCCACCATGGAAATCTTTTTAGATACTTCTCTCAAATTGTCCCTTAGATATTCCTTCGTCAGCAGTACTTTTTTGTTTTAACTTTGACGCTTCTATACGCTAACGATTGTTTACTGTCTCTACTAACATACACATCAAATATATAGTCTGTTCCTCGTTTCAGACCCTTTACAGTCTCTGTCATCACGCTATTATTTTTTGAAGAAGCATGGATTTTTCTACAAAGAACCTTTTCACTCTTTTTACGCATTTCAGGTCCGTGACATGAATTAACTAATCGTAGGTTCTTCCTGCCATCAGTATCACCTGATGTGTCTTCGCGTTTGTACAAGCAGTATTGTGCCGTTTCGCCAGATGTCAACCAGGCGACAGTTACTGAGGTACATTGCCGAAGATTTCTGAAAGGTTTTATTCTGGTGTCATCGGGTAAACGTGGGTAAGGATATTTCCTTGGTTTTGTAGTTGCGAATATTCTAAAATGTGTTGTCTCTTTTAATGTTGCAAAGACTCTGATGTCGTATGTTCCTTTTGCGTTGTTAACTGTAAAACTGATTAGATCGTCAACAATTCCTGATTTTACAATATTGTTACCTTTTCTTATTTCCACATTAACAGGATCTGTGCATGGCTGGATAGTCACCAGTAACTCCTTTATCTTATGTCCGACGTCTATCTGGAATGTCTTTGACGGCATCGATTGCTGTACAGAAGAATCTATTATCTTACCATCCTTTAGCATAACCACTTTCTCGACCTCTTCACTTACAGGTGTGACAACTTGAATACTTGGGTAATGTGTGCTGCGATTAGTTGTTGTATCGATGGCAAAAACATCAAAGAAGTATGTTTGGTTAGGCTTTAAATTAATTGAAGTGTGTAGGGTTTTTGATCCAATACATTCGAGAGTGATACCAGAATCATTGTGTTCCGTGGCACTTTTTGCCTGAGACTCGCGTCTGTCTTTGCGTTTCTTTTTTCTCGAACGCCTTCTTCCTTTTTCGCTACTAAATCCAAACCCCTCATGGGGTAGAATTGGAGGACGATCGCCGTAAAGACGTGAATGAATACTACAAAGAGTTAAATAGTTTTTCACAGTATTTACCGCAACACAGTATTTAATAGGCTGTAGATAAACGGTGTCAGAAATGCTCGGTTTCCAAGCGAGTGAAATGCGATTTCCTTGAATGGTAGTAACGTCAATGCGCGAGTCTTTCGGTAAGACGGGATAGATGCGATCTGAGTGTGGAGTTGTCGTCGCGTATATCATAAAACTTGAGTCCTGGTCTAAGGCTGTAACTTTTAACATGTAAATACCTGCCAGTGAGTTACTTGACAAGTAAGTGCTAACATTTAGTCCTGTATACGATTTTAAAAGTGATCCCATCTTAGGAGACGATTGCTTTTGTTGTCGCTGCTGCTCCAGTTGATCGTTAATACCTGAAAGGTAGAAATATAAAAAAAATGAAAAGTGAATTGACTATCATCATAACAACAACAACAAAACATTCGCAATATTAGGTTATTAGTCTTGTATTTCTAGAAACATTTTACACAATATATTTTTGCACACTCAATTGTCGAAATTACAAGACACATTTTCTTTATTTTTTGAAAAAGAACTTGATCAATTTAAAATCTATTAAATATTTCTTTGATTTTTCTTTCTCATGGTGCGATATTTTGTAAATAATGTATAGGCCTATAAACTTTTTAACTCTTCATTCGTTTATTTATATTAACTTAATGAGTTAACTACAATGATATTGTAGACCTAGAAAGTATAATGCATAATCCAAGCCATGAGATACACGCCATCATGACAGGATTCAATATTTCGGCATAAATTATGTCATCATCAGGAGATGTCATCATCAAGAGTACTGATGATGACATCATTTATGTCGAAATATTGAATTCTGTCACGATGGCGTGTATCTCATTGCTTGGAATATGCATTATGCTTTCTTAATTGAAGTTGATTAGTGGACCTTTCGGATATTGGACCTACCTGAAGCACTTCCTTCTCCGGGTGAGTCGTGTAGAAATAGCGCCCAATTTAGGGGAGATGCACATGGCTTTATTGTGATAGATAATGGAGGGCCGTCTTCTTCAACTAAGAAGAAATATCTGAAAGAAAACATTTAACATGTTAATTTATACAAATTGGTACTGTATCAGTGTGTTTCTACCATAGATTTATTTTTAAGGCTAGATGGTGCACTTACCACTGTAGAATTACAGTCCCATGTAGGCACCTTCTATTTTGATTTCATCAGCCTTCGTCACAAACATGTAAGTATAATAATAACTGTTTTACAATTATTGTATTTTTAACATTATTTTATCATAAAAATTATTTAGATATGTCACATATATTTTATGTTATCAATGTCTTTATATTTGGATTAAGTTTACTTTCATTTATTGATAAATTTGAAACTATTATGACAGATTGAGGGCGCCATTTTGACGTAGCAACAGCGTTAGAACGTAACACGATTTGATTGGTTGGATTCCGGAATAGTAGGCACTTACATGGAACTCCACTTTGGGGCTAAGTATTCTGTGGAAGTTAACCATCTAGCCTTTAGTATAATACACCTACGGTTTTTAGTTTTCTGGTTGATTGTGATCTGGATTACATTTACACGGCATGTGTAGGTACCATGGTCAGCAAGTCAAGAACCACTTTTGCGATGGTTGTTGCTAAGCGATGGGTTGCAGAGGGACGCTCTAAAATTCATCACCTGTGTGTTTCCACTGGACATTGTACACGGAAACATCCAAAGTCACAGGGCATCACTCGACAACCATTCACCAGTAGAAACAGGTTGTATGATGTTCTGAGATTACAGAATTATGACGTTTACTTTATACTGCTGTGGGGACCATCTAAACCTGGTTAATTAGGCCGCCATGATATTTTTTAAAGATTTTATAGACTATTGGCAGTTTCCAAATGACGTCTCCCTATATCATCCTAATCAGTGGTTGGTTGATCTCTAGCACATGCTATTTTTGAAGATTTGATATACTTTTGGCAGTTTCCAAGTAATGTCTCCCTATCATCCCAATGATTGTTTGGTTCATCTCTATTACATGATATTTTTCAAAATTTTATAGAGTACTGAATGTTTCTCGGTAAGTTTTCTAATCACAATGATGGGTCGGCTTGTTAGTCGTTCCTTAAGCAAGGACAATTTGCATACTTATTTACTTACCGTGATATCGTTGCCTTCATTGCATACGCTTTGACTTCAGCTCCGTCAGGTATCAGACGCGCGTGATGGAATGTATCTGGATGCCTCATCTGGTGGATAAATAACTCTTCATCTCTTGTTGGTAAACTCTGGCAACGGGTCGAAGCCACCAGCCAGGCTAGTATCAACGTCAATATGTCCTTGCATGCTAGCATAGTGCGTGTCGCTCTCCTAAAATGAAAATTATTATTTATATTATAATGTTTTAACTATACAATAAAATATGTCTTATTTAGGTTTAGTTTGTTCATGTTGAGTAGTTTAAGTTTATTATTTTATTTATAATTTCAATTAAAGAAGAAACTCAATGTAAGCTCGTAAGTGATTTGAAGTAAATACTTTTCATCAACATATCCAATTACTATATGTTAATTTTTAAACTTTCATTTTTTTTTGTTGCTCAATAAATTGAATTGAATTGAGTTAATCAAATTGTTAATATTTTTTAAATATTTTTATATACAGTATAATGTGTATAGTTTGCTCTCCTGAAAAATGGAAATCAAATTGTTAATAACAGACATGCAATTCATAATGGGAAAGTACCATAGCAAAATTCTAATGGGTTGTTCTCTCCAACAAAGTGGAATTTAAAAATTGTGAATAATGTTCATCATGAATTAATACAATTTTATTTATATTATAGGCCTAATCTTTAAAGTGGCTCCACTCGAAGAACAGTATGTGTATAATGTACGGTATAAGTTATATAGATTGGAGATAAGATGCTCTACTTTAATATTAAAGCTCTCATTGTTCTTAAATTAGTTTTTTTTCCTCACGACAAAAAAATTCCAATCCACATGAGATTAATGTGAATCTCCACTGTTTTTTCTACTTACAAAACCTTTTCTAAGACATAATAACTTGCAAGAAAGGGAAGAATTCTTAGAACTCGGCCCACAAATAAAGTATCATTGCATTTAAAAAATTTGGTAATTTGTTTGTACTTCGAAAATGATGCCTAGGTTGTGTCTAATTCACCGATTTTGAAGAATATGACATAAAAATATATAAATAATTTACATGCTTTCCATCAAATCATAAAGTTCAACAGAAATAAAATTTAGAAAAAAAAAATTAAACTGACGCTTGCTATTTTTATTATTATTATCGCCGAGTTTTCTCAACACGTAGGCCTAGAAGAAAAAAAACTATGCTTTTTAAACGTAAAACCAAGTCTTAATTTGATGTTTAAGGCGGCGCTATTCGGTGGGGAATAACCTAGTGTGCAGCCAGCCTAATATTTTTTGGCAAGATACAAAACGTATAATATTATATTTTTATTTCGTAGATTGGTAAAAACACTGTCAAAGTTGATTGGCTACATCCAATGGGACACAATGAGCCAGTTTATCAGCACCTTCCAGAAGTCAAACTAGCCGCGTGTGCCGGAACACTACAGTCATTGTAACTACAACAATCCTACTAATAAGTTTAACTCAAGCACCTATTAACCAGTTGTTATTGCCAGTCGTTAAGTAGGCTTAAGATATTATAAGCATGGACGAACTGACGAGATTCATTAGTGGTATATACGATGGAAAAACATACAGGGTGCATTATAGTATAACTAGCCAATGTATTCTAATCAAATAAACTGATCCGCTTAGCATTATAGGAGTTAGGTTTCAAACGGGACAATAGCGGATTGAGTCTGCCACGCGCAGTGCGTCTGACCAAATTAAGAACGTTTTGTTTCCACTTAATCGCCGCAAAGTGATTCGTTGTCCAGGGACAGGTGTTGGACAATACACAGGGGTATCGAGGTGAAGAAAACCTTTGCTAAATTGTTAAATCATAAGGAATAATTGTTTTACTCCAAATGTAACTGTTTGTTTTGTGTTGGTATTAATGATATGTAAGCGTTATTGACTCTACAGATGTGAAATAGCGGTATATTCAATACGGTGTACGGACCAAATTCACACTGAGAGCGAGGTATTAAAATCTGAAATGCAGTAGAAATTGAACCTATTTGTTTTATTATACTATGGTTAGATACTACAAACCGAAAGGGTCCACTGATCGACTTCAAATAGAAAATCAAATACATGCATGTAATGATGGCTATTTGGGCAAATCTGTCATTTTTGCGTCTTGGAGCCTTTTTCAGTGACCTAATTTGTATTTAGCGGTCGTTTGTGTTTCATTTTTAGGGGAATTAAGTCTGTTGAGTTGCTGTGATGTGAGTTAACCCGTGGAGACTTACTGGTCCCCAGTTCTAAATAGACTGGATGGTCGAAAGTGATAAGTTAAGCGCATTGTCTTTTGGATGAGACGTTAAGCCGTTGCTCTCGTGTACACCACACGCAGAAAACTCTAAGGAAAAGAGTACAGGATTGTCTCTCGGTGAATAGCCCAATCACCACCAGAAGCACCCAAGTGAAAATGCGGACGTTTGTTGGTTAGGCCTATCCTTAGCATTTCACAACACCGAATAAAAAACATTAAAAAAAACTGGAATCATTGAAAAAAAGTAAAACAAATGCCTGCTGACATCTAATTAAATACATTATGTAGGGCTATGTGAAGACAGATGTTTGTCACGAATGACAATATCAATTATGCTCATCCATCATAGAAGCCTGTTTCAATCAAACAGTTCGTCTGTTGTCAAGTTTATTGATTTCCCACTTTTATTGATATTCCAGCTTAATCGAGTGCTTGCTAACTTGGTCAGATAATTTTTTTAAATCTCTTCATTAAATCACAATCTTGGACCTCCAACGTTGGAAGGATGTTATGGGGGGATTTCGAGGATTATACATTCCGTAATAATAGGCCTAACCAAATATAATCAAATTAATTTTAAAATGTATTACTGTGGTATACCATTGATCTTAATTGTTGTGGTGATCAACGTCGAAATAAATATTGTAAAATTATCAAAGTTAGTTCTATCTGATATTCTACCAGATTAATTTCTTACCCAAGTATCTAGGCCTGCAGAAGAATTGATGCTAGTCATGGCAAAACCACCAAGTTTTCGCACTGGAAGTTATATAAGAAAATAAACGAGAGGAAATATAAAGAAATACGAAGTAAAATTTGTGTATATTTTGTCCAATAACTTCAGCTATAGATGTCTGCTGATTAATATCTCTTTTTAAAGCTTACAGAAAGTATATTCAGGACCAACTGCGGTGTTATGTTTTTATCAAAAACTCAATATTCTATTTTGCTACATCTTGGTGGTTTTCCATTACATGCCCGTTTTATATTTAGGAAAAGTCAGATTCTGAATCCAGGGAATAATTGCTTGGATTTTGTTAATATAATTGATTTTTACTATCAGTCAGTTTATGTTAAAATATTGTCTTGTATTATAGTACTGATCCCTCGGGGAAAACAGATTTTTTATTGATATAACCCAGTATAAAGAATAGATATATGCAATAAACATAAAATAAATGATAACCTCGACATTGAATTGTCGAATATAGTAAACACGTGGAGTTGGTAATGTCATAATTATCATAGATTGTCTGCTTGTTACGGTTACACAATGACTAATCGTTTTGACATCGAGGACATAATGACTTTAACAATATTTTTGACAAATATTGTTATATATTTACACAGATGTACATAAATAATCAGATGTTTCATTCAAGGTAACATTTGTCATATTTGTTTTGCAGCAGTTGACTCCAAGTGAGAATAAGCCTATATCAAAGGAAACTCCTGGATTAAATTTCTATTGATACTCGCTGAGACTACTATAGCAAGTCTCAGGATACACCTATGTAACAATTAGTTGTGACCTCACATATAAACTTTCAAAACAGTTTGTACAAAAAAATAATGAAGGAAAAGCATGTTCTAAAAAGGGTCTTCAATCAAAAAGTAGGTGTACTACCAATATTACGCAATGTTAAAGAAAAATTACGGATTTTGAAAGGGTTGTGTTTGAAAATAGTACAACAAAAATCACATTACAAATTACCATGTTTTTAAGTGAATTCTCTCAATCTTTCAATATAATGTCAGTTATATTTGTAATGCGATTTCGGTTTCAAGCAAAATCCTTTCAAAATCTGTAAATTTTCTATTTTTTAACACTGTGTGATTTGAGTATACAATGTTATAAGTCATTATTTTTTAATTACTATATTCATGATATGATATTGATTTTGATTATGAAATAAAACAAAAACAGAAACAGTAGTAGACCCACTTTTGATTTTGGACTCATTTTGCAAACTATTTTGCGGCATTATATTTTATTACTGTTAAAATGTTGTCAGATTTTAAGGTCACATCTAATAGTGCTATAGGTAACCCATACATTAATCCCAGAGTTCCCATTTAACTTTAAGTTGAATCTATTTGATTAATTTGCGAAAAACAAAAACAAAATAGTGAGCAAGGATTTTTCTATTCGTAATATAATTTAATAATACTTACCGTCAAACTATCTTAAAACCTTGCAAATATCAATTATATTAATCTTGGTAGACCTATGTGATAGTTTGACGTTTACTATTTTATATAAATTATATTAATATTGTATTTAATTTGTTAAAACCATTTTAATGTGATGTTTATTACATGAAATGATTTGTAAACTTGAATATTTTCTACCAAGGGAGGTATATAAATTATTTAATTGGATGAACGTACATATAGGCCTATAGTATGCACTGAACATTAATATTGCGGTCTTCATTTAGTTACCATATTGGCATATTGACTATACGGTATTGAAAACAATATTCAACACCTTACTTTCTGTATTAGGCCAATGTCATCCTGGATTTTTAAATAATAAATAAATAAAAAAAATGTAGTGATACATAAATTGTGTAGCGTACAATGGAATAATGTGTATTAAAGATTAAACGATCCGTTTAGGAATATGCCTATTACTAATCACTACCGCATAGACGTACCGGTACCCTACACCTATCAGACCTAGGCAGGCCTACAACTATTCACGATTGATTTAGCATCGTCAAAGATTTTATTAGTAGACTTTAACATAGTATAACAAAAATTACCAAACTTATATAAAATCTGGCATGATTTCTTCGAATTTCGCAAATGGAAATACCAATGTTTTCCGATGGGCATTGAAATGTGAAATCTGTGTTGAATATTAGTGCACGTGTTTGATTTGAACACGTTAATCGCTAGCCAGGAATATCCCCTGATTTTTAAATTCGCGACTGAGCCCCATGAATAGTCATGTTGAGGTTATGCCGTAAGGTCGAGGCCGTAAATTTGAAGTGCGGTAAGTCACCAATCAGTCATCTAGAATCGGTCATAAAGTCAACGAATAATAATTCGATATTACAAAACGGAAACCTTTGTACTGCCAAGTCTCTTTAAAAGAGATTTGATTTTCTTATAAGAATATAAAACACACCAGGCAGTATACGAATCATGGTTCATGTGTAAAGTTATCCAATGAGACGAGTGTCGTCACAAATAAGTTTTTCATCAAATTTAAATAGGCATATGGATAAATAAGTTTTAGAATAACACTTTTGTGAGCTATGTAAACTAAGTAACTAAATAGGCTACTTGAAGCTAACAAATTTGCAATTGTAGCGTTTAGCCTAATTTCATCAAAATCACACTGGATAAGTTTACATATCATTTGGCTGCAAGCTATGCCTACGTGTTAACCGAAATACGAATCCAAAATCGCTCCTGTGTATCAAAAACGTTTCGCAAATCTTAACAATTTAGCGATTGTATGTTATTTTACGGTGTTTGTTCAACAATAATTTAAATTTTACAGAATATTACATAAATTTACATTTAGCTACCAGCAATGTATGCATTCGGAAACTACAAGACTCCTGAATATAAAGGATTTTAAGATAAATTCTGTGAAAACTCAAAATGTACTCTTGTAAATCTTGAAACTTACACAATCGCAATTCAGTCATGGACGGTGATTCGGTTTAATTTGTGAATAGACAATCAAAGGCACCCATTACGTTCCATAGCAGGTGGATTACCATATCCTTTCTGATGTTTAGATGTATATTAACAACAAACTTCACACCACTAAAACTTCATCATCCAACTGGTGGCGCATTCCATTAAACACTTAAAATATAATATACAGACTTGGAGCATGTCTAATTCGCAATTGTAAGTTTATTCGACTGTGTTCAGTAATTTCATTGTAAGATAACATTACATTAATTCCAGGGTGCGTATTCAGTAGTAATTTCATTGTAAAAAATACTAGATAGGTTTACATTTAGCTGCTAGCAATACATGTATTCGAAATACGAATCATGGTTGCTTCTGTGTAGTAAAAACTTACACTTGCCAATCAACCATTAAGACAACTCTTTAAGAAATCAATATGCCTATTTTCTTCTGAATTGCACTGAAACTCTACCGATTCTTTATAATATCTAATAACAGTCAATTGATAACCGATCCATGGACCACCCCAAATATTTCGGTCCCATGTTGGTTTGAAATTAAAAGAACTGTTCTGATTATACAGAAATCAATTAGTATTATTCTTAAAAGTAGTAGATCAATTGCAAAACTTGATACATTCATTATTAATTTGTATGAACGTTTATTTTTCCACAACAAGAAAGGGGTTTTGTTTGTTTTAATTTTTAAAAACTTGTAGGCCTACTGCCCAATGCATAAATAATCTACTTAGCAATAAAACCCAATAGATGCTGTTGTATAATGTGACTATATTACCAATGTTAACAACTATAAAAAAGAGTATATAAATATTGCAACAATTTATTTTTGTATTATTGTTATGACATTTCTTATTAATTAAAAAACGGAAAAACGGAACAAAAAAAAACGGAACACCTTAAAGAAATCTTATAATAGTATAAGTAGTAGTAGTTTTTTAAAAGATTGCTATCATTATACTTTTTTAGGGTTTTATTTAATGAAGACCACGCCAACGATATTCACCCAAATTAATTAATAAAATATTAATCGCCACGTTCATTCATTATATAAAAATAAACCTTTATCAACAGACGACACTCCATACGAACTTTTTTTACTACTCTGTCATTATAACATTTTAATAACTTCTGACGTAAACACCAATTTGCAAATTCGACAATCGGAAATCATCAATGCCATTAGTTCAGTTTCACCTGACCTTTTAAGAAAAATAGAGAAACAAATCTTGTATGCATTATTAATATATAATATACTAACTGATGCATAAAAACTGTCAGATGGGTTACGCAAATGAAATAAATAGAAAGCACAGTCTCTTAATTAAGCTTTAAAAGCCTATTGGGGAGGTTAACATTATTTAATCAGTTTGTTATTATCATTAATGTTAAACTGAAGTAAAAACACAACTGTATCTCCATGGTAGCCAAACTTTACATTGATTTACAAAACTGGCCTTGCCTTCTCATATCAAACATCATCAATGCAGCAAGATTTAAATTGTGAGCGATATATTTATACAAGTGGTTACATGTATTGCATTTAGTGCATAGTGGCCCCGACCAAGAAACAAAACAATTGAATACATTTAAGGAAACTAAGCAGCATATATGCAGGCTTTACGTTGAGTAAATTTAAAAGTAAGCAAGCCATCATGTCCTATAATAAAGAGTTGCGTCTCGTCGAAAATACGGGTCGTTTTCATCATATCTCTATAATTTCAGGTCTAATTATTTCTTTGCCCGTTAACCTGTGTTGTATAGTTATAATTTTTATCTTTGGAAACGATAATTTCATCTTTGGTAGGGATTTGATAATGACAATATCAATAATTTTATCAAGACTGATTCAATGATAGTGTGAAAATACAAGTACCTTCACTTGTAATTAGCTTCATTCGAAGATTAAAAAAAAAAGAATGCGGTTCACACAAAACAAGTTAATTTACTTTTAACTTCAAAGTTCATCTAGGATAGAAACAATTTCTTAACGACATAGTCTAATGAAAAGTTACATGACTTGCAGAAAAAAAAACCTTTTCACAAACAGTGTAAATGTTCTACGTTTGAAGGAACTCGGTCGGGGTAGCGTTTCGTGCCGGTTGCCCGCTTGTGAGCTATGTTGACAGAGCTGATGCGGAAACTGCACTGGGCATTTCGTCTATTTCAACAGAACTGTTCATCAATGACATCCCATTTATGTTATTACGATCTTACTGTTTATAGATGAAGATCTACATTGCATAAAACTAACCATGCATAGCTTGGATCTATTTTGAGTGAGTTATGGGATTGGACCACCACGATATGCTCGGGCCAGCTGAAGTAGCGGAACACAGCCCAGGGGTGATGTTGAAAAGTGTGCATTCAGGTCAGATAAATTGTCTAAAATAATAAACCCAGACTCTATAAGTTAGAATACTGCCGCAAGCATGCTTGTTATTCTCCAATATTATGGTTTTTGCTTATCACAAGCCTAGGTCATTGGATGTTTTAAAATTATATTTTTTTATTTCTTTCCATGCGATATATTTGTTCTCCAAACATGCACTATGATGACGCTATACAATTCAGGCCACTATAAGTCACGGCATTTTTGATATCAATAAAAAAATAAATGAAGAGAAGTATCAAAAACAAAACACGCCAGTTTCATAATCTTCTGAATATTTCAGGTTGATATAAGGGAACTACGAAGGCTCATAAGGGACATGGCTTAAACTTATTTTTTACTAAAGTCACTTATGAGCAGATGTTGTGAAACCATGACATTTGAGGAAAGTTGTGAATTTCAGACGGTTAACGTTCGTAAAGAATAGCAAAGACCCTGATACAACGTGAGCTTTCTACAGGGCCACAACAAATATGAAACATAATAACATTGGCAAAATATCAATAATTAATCATTAAATAATTATATCGGGAAATGACATGTATCTATGTGAGCATTGATGTTAGTAAATTTAATATTGTTTTCATGTATTTTGCAGCAGATAATAACTTTACTTTAAAATCAAGATAATCGCACATTGGCTCGTAGCCAATGTATTGCTTTATCATGAGTATACAAGTCATGCCATATACGGTAAATATGCAAATTAACTAGTTCATAAACCCAAGCTAATGAATCGTAAACTTCATCAATAAGAGACAAAAACTAATGCGCGTGTACAGACAGGCGCACGTGGTTATTAACGCTCACATTTTTAATACATCGTGCGCGTTGAGCGTTCCTGAACGCGTCTATCTGTGCGTGCGCATAACTGTTTATGTCTCTTCGTGGTTTAACGATATTCAGATGATCAACTTAATTTGTAGAATTATCAAAATGATTTTTCAGTCATTATTGGAGGACATTATACCTTTAAGAAAAACAAAATTCTAAAATTCAAATCCAACAAGTCTTGTTTTGAATTAAGTCAATCTATTAAATACTTTATTATCTGGTTATAATCATGTTGATTCAATACATTTGGAATAAAGATAAGAACTAATAAAGTAAAAGATATTATTTCAAAATAGAATAATCCTACTACAGCACAATGTGGCAAAACTGAGAAAACATCTAAGAAAACTTTTGTAGAATCACAATTTTGGAAAAAAAATAACGAAATTTAATTTAGACATGTAAGTTAAACTAAGATCAATATTATTAGTCCAACATCAATTATGTAACGAATTACCGTAGACGGAATCTCATGGTTGGTATTTTAAAAAAAAAATGTTGGTACATTTTAATTAATCACGATAGTTGTAATCTGAACTTTAATTGATATTCATACGATAAGTATATCAACATTCGTCAACAAAATAATCTAAAAATAAACACAAGTCACAATTGGTCATGTATTCTAGTGGATGTAAAACCGAAATCATTTTGAAAATATGCAGGTAACATGTCATTACAATATTTAAAATAAAATTTTAATTGAAAAACGTTATGCATATCGCATAGATTTAATAAATTAAATTTCTTAAAGGGTGGTTCAGTATGAGCATTATATTTACTGCGAGATAGATTTCTTAATTGTTACTCTGTTACATGTATAACTCCATACACCGTAGTTTAGATGTGAAACAATTAAGGAATTATATAATATTATTAACACCCTTAGATGCATAAAACGTTTTATTTATTGAAAATTACAATTGTTATAGACACTACTTTCCTGCATGAAGAGTGACTCAAAATATATTTATTGCCAGATGTAAGTATTATAGTATAGACATACTCAAGAAGATAATTTATACCTATTTTAGTGATTATTTAAATATCACCGATCTCACCTATGTGGCGAGACCCTCCTTAAATCTTAAACTTATAATAGCTTTAACAAAAGCAATACAATAAAAATAAATATCATTCATCTACATTGTTTATGAGTAAACAATCATTTGCGAGACGTCGTGAAAAAAGTAATCGTGTATACGCCAGCTCATTTTGAGATATTCACAAAAATAGGTCGAAAGTCATAGCTTTTGTAAAAATTAGGTTTTATAAAGTTTTGTGAAATTTATTACTTAAATTTTATAATTAAACATATCTTGTTTATGTTTATTTACAATAAACATGTTTTTAAAACACATTTTGTTTTTCAAAATCAAAGGAAAAACAGGCAGGACGTCAACAGTTGTTTATCTTTAAAGTTAATTTTCTCCAGTATGTTTTCATGTGTGTTTGAAGGAATCTGTCTATAGTGATGTTAACGGCTGGTTAGAGGGTGAACTAGTGTAGGGCCTATTTGAATTCATCAAAAGCTGGGCCAAGTATTTTGTGTCATTCCCTGATAGAACTTCTGATTATATTGCATCTGATGACATTAATAGAGTAGATATTAAATTGATAACCTTTTGAAACGGTATGTGATGAGCTTGATTTTTGTTTAACGTTTCCTTTAATACAAATTATAAAAAAAAACAATCGTTTGAATTTTTCCCAGCTTCAATTTGTTCTTATTTTGTTCTTGATTTTTTAGCAATTTCTTCAATTTAATTGTTCTTATAAAGTGTGTTCTTATTTTAAAAAAAGTGTATTTTATTCATTCAACCGTTCATTCTTTGCTTAATTCATTTATTCAGCCATTCACCTTAAATTTCATTTATTCAATTATTTGTGTTTTTTAACTTATTTCTCAAGACATATCTCTCAATATGTTGTGCATCAATTCATTCATTGGTTTATTATTTCATTCATTTATTCTAAAGGTACCGATAAACTGTAGATTAACACAGTTTAAATATAATTATTCAACTTGTGACGAAAGTGTTTAAACGTCACGTATTGAACTTTCATTAGCAATCGTCGTTCTAGATTTGACCTAGTATTTATTAAAGATCAACAGAAATCCAGCAAGTAATGAAAGGGCACCAGTAGGAGTGAACATGTGAGGTGTCATTAATAGCTGGTTATTGTTGTACAAAAAATGAGTTATTGTTATATTCAGAGAGAAGAGATTATGAGCTTTAAAAATTGGTTTCTGATTTAGCTTCATGTTGAGTATTACCAGAAAATATAATTTTTGAGAAAATCGACTTTAAAGATAAACCACTGGTTGACTTCCTGGTTGTTTTCCAATGATTTTGAAAAACAGCCTTTACAAGATGTAGATCAATAACATATTTTTTTGTAAATAAACAAAAACAAGATATTTGTAATAATAAAATGTAAGTAAAAACAATCACAAAACTTTCCAATATCTCATTTTAAAAAATAAAATTATGACTTCTATCTATTTTTCTGAATATCTCAAAATGAGCTGGCATACAACATGACTATTTTTTCACAACACCTGACATAAACTAACAGGGGTCTTAAGTCAAAACGTGGGTCTACTAGAGCCTATTCATTATTACACAATGTAAATAAATATAAAAATTACGGATTTTGAAATGGATGTGTTTCAAAACCGTATTAATAATTACATTACTAATTACCTGTTCTTATGTTAATTTGACTGATCTTTTCATTTATGTGAGTTATATTTCTTATGATTTCGGTTTTCAAGCACAAGCCTTTCAAAATCTCTAATTCTCCTATTCACTTACACTGTGCAGTTTGAGTAGTAGATTCACTATCAATTTGGAATTCACTTTGCAACGTGTTTTGCGGAAACTGTTGAAATGTTGTGAAATTTCATTTGTTAGGTCACAACTAATTGTTCCATAGATTATTCCATAGACATTTTAATCTCGGAGTTCCCCTTTAAACTCCACACGAGCTCTTGGAAATTTTGAAATATGAAAAATTGTGTTTTATTGAAAGGTACTAACATCTGAACTGCTAAAGACTCTAGTGGGACCTTCACTAAAAGCTGACAAAGTTTTCAGCTGTATCAGGTTCTAAACCTTTAAATTTCTAAAAACTTAACTTCAATCTCAATTTATTTTCAGAAGATTCTTGCAAAGATAAAGCTAGTATACAATATTTACTTAGAAACACATTTACCCACAGAGAAGAACTCCGAATATTTACTATGACAATTACCAAACAAAAATTAAACTAGAGCTGAACTCGTCACTTTGACGAGTTAGCTGATCTGCAGTTTACTTTTAGTTAAATCCACGTGTACACTATATGATAACGTAGTCAAAATGCAAAATGAATGGAAAAGAATTGTACTTTCCAGAAAGAGAATTTGTCTCCGCCATAACATACTGAAATTTAAATGAAATTCGACGAATAATATCGCAGATATACCGAAAATCAATATGAACAAATACCATTAAATTTTTACTACGTTAAATTAAAATGGAAATATGGTGACGTCACAATAACATATTTGAATTTGCCATACAAAGAATCATATCTACGATTAATATTCTTTCAGAATATCATATCCATATAGATTTGAACACAGAACCAAAGAGCCGAATTTTGGCCTCAAAAATTTTCGATTTATAATAAAAAATTCCCCTTTTCCTTACAAAAAAGCAACGCTCGCGTATACGCGCACCGTTTTACGCACATTGCAAGTTGAGATACCAAAATGTGCACATGGACTTGAAGTTTCTTCTCTCTAATTATGATTGACAAATGGCAATTTGTTATGAAGATATAGATAATTACGTAATAGGGTACAAGCAAACTTTGTGCGCGTAGATGACGTCACAATTTAACAATTTTAGCGTAGTCAAAATTAACTAAAGGAAATGGTAAACAAAGAGACATATGTTAACTCTACAATATCAAAAATGCGAAGAAAATCAATGACCAGTTACCGAGATAACTTCAAATTAAACTACAATGTGATATCGTGAAAATATTATTATTGAAGCTTCGCCAAATTGCATGGTTTAATTTAATGTCCACGGTCTAAAATACATAGCCTAGTAACATTTTTATATGGTGACGAATTCTAATCTTGTATGATTTCCAATTATATTCTCAAGATAAATTGTCAATTAAAATGTCGTTTTGCCATTCCTCGATAAAATCGAAGAGAAAATCATCTTTTGACTTTTTTGAACATTCATTGAATACCGGTATTAATTTAATGTAGGCCCTGTACAGTATTCTTATTGGTGAAAGACTGATTAGGCCTATATTATTTAAATATAAATTCCTAAGAAGGAAGCAATGAAATATGATGAGCAATTATTGGTTCATGACATTACAGAAACTCCACGATGAAAAAGAAAGCATAAAAGAATGAATATAAATAAACACTGTGTTGATCTAGCCCAATTATGAAGATTATGTGTCTTAATTGAATTGCCTTCTGGGTAAAGTTCATAATTAGAGATGCTTGTATTATGCCTGTTCTATCACCTGTCTGTTGACGGTTACAATTTGGTGTGGGAGAGGACAGCCAGTTTAAAAAATCCAACACACTTGCTATCACCGTCATGAACCAAGACTAACATTTTCTCCTGAGTGATCATCGGACAGATTCATCCACTTGAAAAGTATAAACATACTTAGTTCAAGGTTAGATTGTTAATAGTTGAATACAACAGAAAGTACTAAAAGTAAAAATGCAAATAAAAAAACACTAACTTTTTCTAACAAGCAGACAATAACAAAACACAACCCATGCTCCTCCAATAACAAAACACAACCCATGCTCCTCCAATAACAAAACACAACCCATGCTCCTCCAATAACAAAACACAACCCATGCTCCTCCTGGTATCCGTTCTCAATTAAATCTTATATTTTTTTAAAATCTAAACTTTCTAAACATTTTTAATGAATGGTTGAATAAACTTTACACTATTTTATTGCATGTTAGATTTCATATCAACATTATTGTATGTGTATATGTTTTGTGTATAGATTGAAAACCAGTGCATTTAGCTTTATTAATTTATAATAGGATATATGTCACTGAAATGCTATCCTGGCTAAATAAGTTATACATAAAAATATAATATAAATATATTATGTGTATACATTGTTTTATTGTATTGCCCATTTTTATCTCTAAACACTCCCTGGTTAATAAACAATTCTTGTGTCAAGTTTTTAATAAATAAACAAACAACAATTCTAGGTAGCTTAATAAATAATAGAAACTTAAAAATAAAACATAATATTATGCCCTTGAACTTTGTAGGGACACAAGAAATAAATGTTCAGGTATATTAAACCTGCAAAGACATACCGTAGATTTTAGTCTGAAAGGTCAGGAGAAATGTTCATTTAGCCAGTTTTAGACAGAAAATAAAGGAGAAAAAGCACTTTCCAAGCCTATACTGCAGTTTTTATATAGGCTACTTAGTAATACGAGAAATCTCCAGTTACGCTTGTTTTAAAATAGAACCAGAAACTTGAAAAATGTCCTGTTTCAGTTTGTAGAGGCGTGGAAAATGTCCAGGTCGCTTGTTTTATTGAAAAAAAAAGAGATAAGAAAAGATACGGTAGGCCTATGTCCTATTTTAATTTGTAGGGACACGGAGGATATCCAGGTAGATTATTCCAATTAGTTTGTAAAGGGCACCATCAATGTCCAGGTATTGTCTTAAAGAGAACAGAAACTTGAACCTGTCCCTAAAGTGTGTACAAAACGATAGATTTGAGTCTATGTATAGTTTGAAGGAACTCAAGAAATGTTAATGTAACCATGTTTAAATAGAACAAGACACATTGAAACCTGCTCTACTGCACTTTGTATGGAGACGATAAATTTCCAGGTAAAACTTAAACAACTAGAAACGTGAAAACATATGCGCACTTATTCTACATTATAGGTATTTATCGCTGTCGGTAATTCGTGTTGATGTTCCCTTGGCCACCAATGGTATAAAGGCTAGACCATTTTCCTTCTGGGCCAATTTCAACTTCAGTTCCGCGGTCAAAACAGTTGAGTGTACTGTATTTTAAACTTCTTAACGAATGTAGGTCACTTAGAGAAAAAAACATAGGCCTAGATGTTAGTTTTCGATCCATAAAATCCAATTTTTTAGAGAAAAACAAGACCGATTTTTGTTATAAAACGACCTTTTCCAAACTAAGTGACTAAGCGACCAATTAACCAATGTGATAATTAACAGACATCACAAAGCAATTGCCTGTCAATTTAAAATTGCTAGACGCCTTTGGAAATTTTGAATCCTAGAATAGAAACATTAACAATTATAAATCATCACATTTCACTTAACAACCTTTTAATTAGGGCTACATGACGAAAAAGTATACTATTCGTTATTTAAAATTTAATTTATAATCGAATCTTAATTTGGAAAAGGCACACATTACGGACCATTTCAACATTTTTCTTTTGCATTTACTCTCAGAAGCCAGGTAACAGGAGCGGATGCAGACTTTCGGAAGGAGGGGGAAGGGGCCGTAGAGAGTCACAGTTTAGGGTGTCTGGAGCAAACTCCCCTGAAAAAGTTTGGTCCTTAGGCCTAAATATCCGGAAATGGCCTCAGGGACGTGTTAAGGGATCAATTCTTGTCTTATGATTGCTGAATATTTTTTTTCGTTTTATAGACAATGTTATAATAAAATTGATATAATTTACTTTCCAAGGGGACGTAGTTGGTCCTGCCCCTCTAAATACGCCCCTTGGAGAATCAAGGTGTCCGGAACTGTCATTCAGGTCAGTAAATATGATTGGTTTGTCAAAAGGTTAAACATAAACTCAATCCATACTATCAAGTTTAATTGATAAAAAACTTGATGATACCCATATATGGTAATGATATTTCTATGTATGGTCATGGTGTAACATCATGATGAACATATATAGACATATCAATGTTTTTTTGTGTGGATTGAGCTTTAGGATCATCGTATCTTCAAACCAAATGAACATTTTCAGTTATCTGCTGGTGTTTTTTTTCTATTTCGTGTCACATCCAACAGCAAGTTTACCCGCCATTTACAGGATGAGATCTACGCCATGCTTTCTAAACCAAGTTTCATTATGAGGCTTAGGCGTGGCGTTTTTAGGTCGTGGAAACCAACCTAGCGTTCAGCCAGATTCGAACCCAGGACCTCGGGATTGGAATTCAAGCATGCTAACCACCAAGCTACAGCGCCACTCCAAATTAATGTAATTGTTATTATGTTTGATACTGCTTTGATACACAAGTTGTCATCGCGAGTAGTGGTTTTAGTAATTGCCTTTCAGTTACTGGACTACTACTGTTGTAATTAAATTACTGCAGTAACTGCATCAAGATGATTTTTACATGATACCTTTGACCTAATACTAGTTAATAACAGTTGAAAATAAGTTATTTAAAACAGTAAGACCTACAATTTTTTTTAGCTGAAACAATTGTAATACTAAAAATGATGAAATTACACTTCACGAGTGATGTCATATTTTTCTGCCTAATATGTTATTTTTTATATTTCCTGTTATTTGTTATGTGGGCTTATTACATATTAAATTACTAAAATAATCGGCATGGTTTGTAATAAGTAATAATCGGTTATTACATTGTGTGTATATTGTATTTTTTCCAATACACGAAAGAGCTTGTTTTTGTTACCCTGATAAAATGTAAAGTAAGAGCTTTAAATCACTACACAACAAATCATGCTAATCCATGTGTTTGTAACGCGGAAATTATCGATTAATAATAATAATTGATAACATAGCTTAGCAGGCCAAAATCAGTATATCACAGGAGAATGCTATGTGGTGATTATTCACTCTATACTTTAAGCAACATAACAATAATATAGAAGAAAACAAGCAATATTAATGATATTTGTTAGACCTTTTCCAACACATGACAAAAGCCCTAGAGGGTTTCATGTCAACCACCAGGCTGTTTGGAGTTAACCCTCAGTAAATTAAGTTTAATAAAAAAAAGACTTATAATACAAGATAGTGAAGTGATATTAAAGTTTAATGAGATATATACAATACAAAATAAAAAACAGCAGGGACGGATTTTGGGTGGAGCGCATCCGCAGCGCGCCCCTCTATTATCACCAAGACATAGTTGGGCCCCACTTATTAAGGTCGCCGACTCTTAAGTTGGACCACAAATTAATTAAAAGACGTACATACGGGCCAGAAGTAAAATTAAAAGGGTACGAAAGACGCAGAATGAACAAATACCTTTTTATTTGCTCTCCAAAATTAAAACCGTAAACCACGCCCACTCGGGTTCGGGAAAGAGCGCCCCTTTCGGCCGGATCCTGGATCCGCCCCTGCAGAAGATGACACCATCAGTTCACTAGGCTGTGTGTGATCGTTGGTAAGTCATTTTTAGGGGCATCCTAACCTAATACATAATATAACATAAAGTGCTTAGTGCTCTTTTTAAAATTAATAGACTTTGACCTACTAACGGTTATTTTGTCTTCCAAAATAAAGGATTGTATTGGAAAAAAAGTTTAGCAAAGTGTTACGAATTCTATTTTTAAAAAGGTTTATTTGAAAGTGAAAAAATGGATATTCCCAAATAGATAAATATTCCGTAACTTTGGAACAATCATTGGTTTCCAATAATATTTCAAACAATTAGTAGGAATTAAGACGAATTAAAAGTCTTGTCTGCAGTGTTCTATAATAAAAAATAAACAAATAAAATCGTGCGAAATTACGATAAAACTTTATAAGTTGTAGACATCGTTAATGAGTGTTATTAGCGCTTCCGATTTACTACATACTCAGTTAGGGACATTCACGCATGCGTAATCGAAACTGCGCCATGATCGATTAACAGATAATTGTTGTAAATTACGCTCTCTCGGTTATTGACATAGGGGTAATGTCAAAGAACTTAGCACCTTCTTCAAATTATATCTGATTGAAGGAAAAATAATATTGCAAAATAAAGCAGTTAATACAAATTATGGTTAGCGACGATTTGGTTTGTTAAAGTCTGACCTGGCTAGTATGAAATCTAATGCAAGTAATTAATACTTATTTTGATACACATTACTTCCCTAACTTACTAAAAATAAAATAAACATTATTTTCAGAAAAAAATTAAATAACGAGATAATAATAACAAATAATAAATAGGTCTTTGATTATTCTCTCATCTATGATAGTATTTTAGACCCACGAGGGCGTAATACAGGAAAATAAAATGTCGTGATAAAAAAAATCCCGGTGACTTTTACTATACAACCAGCTCAGTCAAAAACGTGAATCATCCGTCAGCGCTGACATTAATAAAGCTTGACCAAATTTCATAACTTAACCTATAGGAACATGACTTAACACAATTATAAAAGTGATCATTATTTTAAGAATTATATCCTTTTTGATTTAATGAGGATTTATCAATTTCTCCGTGAAAGTCGTGTCGGTTGGGTGATTACGGTACCCGGGATTGGTACTAGCAGCTGTCACTGCTGTGCAACCGGCTCTAACTTAATAAGAATAGGCTTTTTCTAATTCATTAATCTTTGGCTACCAAATCTAAATGCCGCTCCGATAATTATGATAGTGAAATGTGTTGCGTAATGATATCTTGGTTTAGTTAATTTTATAGAACATAGGCATATTCCTGATTATTTCAATTCTACTTCGTAATGGACGCAAAACGCGCACGTGCAGTGATTAGCAAACCATGAACGTCAACAGTTTACATCTCTACGCGAGCATTTTATTACGCGCGCGTAGCAGTTTGCGTCCTTTTGTGGTGTCAATGACGACTGAAGATAACTTTTTTGAAACCCCAAAAACTGAACACAGTGATCCAAAACCTCAAAAAACCTCAAAGAAACTCCAAGGTACCGTAGTATAAATGCCAAAGATTTACACTGAACACAATGATCCGAAAACCTCAAAGAAACCCCAACGAAACTCCAAGGTATCGTAGTATAGAAACGCCAAAAATATGCACTGAACACAGTGATCCAAAACCTAAAAGAAACCCCAACGAAACTCCAAGGTATCGTAGTATAAAACGCCAAAAATATGCACTGAACACAGTAATCCAAAACCTAAAAGAAACCCCAAAGAAACTCCAAGGTACTGTTGTATAGAAACGCCAAATATATACACTGAACACAGTAATCCAAAACCTCAAAGAAACCCGAAGAAACTCCAAGGTACCGTAGTATAGAAACGACAAATATACACACTAAACACAGTGATTTAAAGCCTCAAAGAAACCTCAAAGAACTTTCCAAGATGGTAAACACGCCAAAGGTACATACTGAACACAAATGTATCTGATTCAACTCAAAGAAACCTCAAAGAATCTCCAAAGTAGTAAAATACCAAAGGTACACACCGAACACAAAACGCTGATTCCAAACGTGGTCTCTAAATGGACGGGTAACAGCATGGAGGTATCAAACATCACCCATATATCAGTAATGGTCCACCAGCAGCAGCAGCAGCAGTTGTAGTAGGACAATATATGAACATTTGAAACGCCAAAGGTAGCAAGTATTAGTTCAACTTAATTAATCGGTTCCAATAATGGTGAGGGAGATCAGTAGTAGTAATAATGACAGTAGTCATGCTTAGGACATACAGTAGCAGCAACGTTGGTATTAATACCAATAGTAGTTACTAGCACCAATTGCCAGTAGCAGCAAAATTAGCAGTAATAGGCATACTGATAACAGTTATTAGCATTATCACCTATCACTAGTATAATACCAATACAGTAGCAGCACTAGCAAAATGCCATCAGCAACCTTAGTAGTGACAGACCTTAAGCAATTAATAGCAGTAGCACCAACCATGGAAAATAAATAGTATTATTCGTTAATACTAACTGATAATACTGTTTATGTATTTTACTATAATATTTAAGGTATAAGTAATTTAAAACCCCAATTACAGATAACACAATATATCCTATCATGTTTCAAAACAAAGGTAAGGCTCAATAAAATAATAAAGATCATGATAAGATAATAAAAGATCAATAGTATTCACCTCCCGTCGATACATTTCCGACTACGTAATCCACCCCGATAATTTCCAAGATTCATCTTGATAAAAAGAAATGTTTTTAGTTGCGAAATTATCAAAAGAAGTTAAAATCCACATTCATATCTAAAGATTAATATTCCGTCCAATGGTGAAAATTTACAAACAACATTTCAACAAGAAGATAAGTATTGTCACTACAAAATAATTAATTCCATAAGGTTATTTCACATGGCTCGTGATTATAGTCCTTTCAGATTTAGCTCAATCAATAAATTTCCTGAATCCGGTCGGTCGGCAGCAGAAAGTAAAAATTGCAAACTCAGAAATTGTATGGAAAATGTGCAAAGTTTGCAGATTCTGTTGATCGTTGGATGTTCTTACACTTGAATGAATAAAGCACAGGCGCTGATATGATAGAAACGTCCTATTCACAAGCCGGTTGAACTTATAGTGAGCTGAGTGGCTTCAATCAAGCTGCATTAATAGCAGTCCCTCCTCTTGGTTTGTTCTCACTCAGTGAACTTGATGGTACGTTTGACGTACTCACACTGACGAGTGTATGTAGGTGACGTGAACTGTATTCGTAATACGAGTCGTAGGATAGGCTATCCCATGTAAAATGTATATTTAGACAAGTGAAGGTTCCATACGTGAAAACCTGATACAAAATTGTAATATGCCTCAGAGAAAACTCACGTTTAAAACACGTGGTTGTGTAAATAATACAGATCAATTTATTAAAAGAGACCTTTATAATGAGCCATCACATTATTACCTTGAGTTGATTAGGAATTGATATTTTTTTATCAAAATTAATGGTTTTTTTTCTTTTATGTTCAATATAAAACAATAGTATGACAGCTAAAAGATCATAGATGTATTTTAACATGAATCACTACCAAGAAAGTATAACATACAATTAATAAGACCTTGAATTAATAATAAGTGATCATTTGATTAATATAGGCTATACCACCACACAGAAGTATCACGGCATTAACTAGGTACGTTATGTTTACAGATGCAAAACTAATCGTTTTTAGCTTATAAAATGTATATTTTAAGCATTAAAATACACGC